>VZTU01030883.1:0-14282 GCA_013400835.1 Zapornia atra | reverse complement strand
TTTTTTTTTTTTTCCCCCTACTACTTTCCAGTCATCGCTTTTAAGACACTTTGTTAGGTTTTACAGTTTCTTGGATTTGTCCTGGGTAAGATTCTAAGGAAATCCTACAAGACACTGGAGCAGCTTTTTGGGGTATAAAAACTTAACAGGTCACAGGTCGTGATTTTTTAATCCCTGATGGAAGTAATGTTAATTTCTCATTACTCAAGTGATTCACTGAAATGTTATGGCTCACAGTGTGATTTCATACTGTTACAATTAATTAGATAGTCCTGTAAACTATTTCTATGAATTCTTGTCCAAAGATTTTTTTTTATTTCTCCATGCTGGATGCTCAAAAATAAGTCTGTTGCAAATTTAGATATTCCACTATTTCCCCTAGTTTTTAAGTACTTTATATTCCATTTACCTTCATGTTAATCTGAAAAAAATTCACTCCACGGTTAAAATTTAAGATCTAACTTGTAAGTATCATGGCCTTAACTTTGCCTTTTAGAGAAGGGAACATAGTAGTCTTACTCCAGCTCACTAAACTGTGTGTCTCTTTTCTGAATTTTCCACCAGGTCATAGCCTTCTTATTTCTAAGGTGATATCATCATTCTGAAAATGGCTCTTTGAGAAGTTTTCCCTTTCTTTACATGAATTCATATTCTTAGCATTCAGAGCTCATCTTTTTTCCTTACCTTTTGGGTTCATATTTAATATAACCACCACAACAAACCAAACCAAACCAAAACAAAACAAAAAACAACCTTTCCCGACCTTTTCTGTGTATTTGGCTTTGCTTCAAGCCTTATTTACTACACTGCTGCCTTATCAAGGAAATTCTGCTATTGGTCTCCCCCACCTAGTCTTCTTGCAAATGAAAGAAGAATCATTAGAGAGAGAATGATTCAGAGAAGAAATAGAAGTTGAAAGTGGGATGTAGGAAGCTGGGGTTTTTTTGGCATGTTAAAAATAGGTGTTTTCCAAATAAATATTTTAAACTGTACTGCATTCTGGAGAAGAGCAAAGCAAAACAAAAATATGGAAATGGATTGTTATTCTTTCATTGCTGCCTTCTGTGAGTTGCAGAAATCCAAAGTACACTGTGCTTATTATGCGTTTATGTACATGGTGAAGAGAGACAGAGTGCCAAGTCCAAAAGTGCATATCATTATCAGTACCTTTAATACGGTGAGATCTCTGGATGACAGCAGTATATCAAGCTAATGCTTTGGTAAATTATTAACTATTTTAATAGACAGAATTTTATCACAGCTATACTTGACTTTCTGTCTGTGTTTAATTTTTCCTCTGGCCATACTATTTCCGTCCCTGAATGAGAGGGCAGCTGTGCAAAATAAAGTTGACAGGAGTTCAGAATGGGTTATGGACGTAGCTGTTTCTTTGTCCCCAGGTTGTTTTTCACAAACCTTTGAAAATTAGGCCAATTCGTGTTTTTTAGGTAAATTATAGATATGTTTGTTTCTATCATTTATTCCTTGCCTTTTATGACACTGCAGCACTGTCGTAACTCTCTGTGACTGCAGCTGCTTTTCTCAGAAGGATCCTGCTGATCCTAGGTGGTGTTGGATGACTAACATAGAACACCCTCAGCAGGAGAATTCATCTTTATTAAGCAGTTCAGCTCCCCTGCTTCTCCTTTTTTCTTCTATTTTGCAAGCAATTTCGAGAATTCAGGACCCAATTAGTTTACAATCTTTTCTCCACTTAACATGCAAATAAGATGATGCTTGCTTCAACATCCACTACTTGATTGTCATAATTTTGGGCTTTTTCCTGTGTTCAATTGCTTCTACTGTGTGAAGCAACGTTAATGTTAGTATTGTTAAACAACTCATCCAAATTAAAAACCACAGTGGTAGCAATCTGTATAAAGACCACTAAACTTAAAAAGAAATCCCTTCTCTTGGGAATGAAATAAAGAGGAGGGCAGGAAACCAGGGCTGCCCATGCCTAGTCCTGTTTTTTTGAAATCCGTAGGAGTTATGCCACCAGCGTCAGTGAGGCAGATTCAGGCTTCTGGATGCTGTGTTCCTGGGTGCTGTGTTGCTTAATGGAAAGTTTAATGCACTTGGATAAAACTTAAACTAATTAGATTGTGAAAGAGTTTTAGATAGGAGTTAGCAACATCAGAGCAGCATAATTTTGCTTTTATAGTCCAAAGTAGCTTTTCTGAGTAAAGTATTAGGCTTTTGTACTCTTTGAAGATTACTTCAAATTAATCATTATGAAATAATAATGCTGTTCTTTTTACAAATGAACACATCAGTGATGCCTATTCCTATTAAAGAAAATAATAATTGTGATTTCTACTGGTGAAGTTTTTGGAACAACTTTTGGAACAACCTGGCCCACCTCTAATCCTCCTAACTTCAGTGTTACAGAAGGCAGTAAAGGGACAGCTTTGACCAGTGCTGAGCAGCATTTTAAAATGCCGCATAATGTAGTATTTCTGCTTGAAAAACTCCAACAAAGAGCCAAGCAGAAATCCTAGGTTTCTCCACGGTGCTTTGGTGATATTACATGTCCATGACTTGTAAAGAAAGCCTTCTTCACAGATGGAGGAATTTGAGAATTCCTCCTGAGTGACTGAAAGATGATCCTTTCTTAGCCTTCCGTTCAAGCTGCCTGCTCTCGATCCAGCTTCCGATGATTTCCTTTGTCTTTCCACTGGCTTTGACTGGATTTAGTGCAGGCCTGGTGTTGCTAAATGCCTTTTTTTAGGAAAGTATTGAATCAGGGAATGGGAGTTTTCTTTGTTGTTTTGGAACATAATTCAAGTATAATCAAACCCACTTTTCAGCAAAGACCAGCTGATGAAATGTGGGAGATAGATAACAGCCCTTTCTGTTTTGCCTTTCTGCTACATTTTCTAGTAACGAATAGTCTTTGTGCCATATCATCACATATCACAACAGTACTTTCTGTTGAAAAGCCACAGTTGTATCCCCACACTAGATCTGCAAGGAGGAGCAAGGCCCGGAGACACAAGGGTAGACACAGAGGCGTGACCATGCTGCTCACGGCACTGTTCTGGTACAGTGGCCATTAACTTCAAAAGGAGGCTTAGGATGCTTTCATTTTTAGTAGTACAAAAAAAGTAGCTGCAATTTTTAGCTTTGTGTCCTGAAGCCTTAGATTTTGTATTTTTTCTATAACAGCACCTTCTGCTATGAAAGGAACCTCTTCATCCTTGGCATTACTTTCAACGTCTCTATTATCCCTGGTCCTATTTTTTTTCTCTCCGTTCTGAACATTTTAATGTTATCACAGTCAAAAATCACCTCAAGTAAAAGTTTATCCACAACTCAGATGTTTCTCTGGAATGCTTTTAATTTTCCTCTAATTTTATCTTTATTTCTGTCTCATTCTGTGTGTTTTCTAACATTTTGTCTGCTGTTTGTATTACATCTTCACTGAGCGACTTATGCAATAGTCACATCTTTTTATTTGGTCTCTCCAGTTAATATGAAGTCAGTAGTGTTTATAGGTGACTGTGTGGGCCGATCTGTGGTGCCAGTCTTGAGTTATAGCTACCCATGACTGCTTATCTTCAAAGCCAACATAACTGCAGGGTTGGTAAACAGTTTAATGCTGACATCTTAAAACTTTTTAAAATATGCCAGGGTAGTTAGGAATTAAATTCCCGATGACTTTTAGTGGGAATTTATATTCCCTGAGTACTTAGGTCCTTTAAAAAATATTATTTACATACTTTAAATCAAGTAGCATTAACTACAAAAGAAATTGATAGTGATTTGTTTAACAGTTTGACAACCACAGTAATTCAATATTAGTTCAGCCTGTTCACTACAACTGAAGCAAGGAGAAGTATGCATTGCTAATTATCAGCCGTGTATCTTCAGGTATGAGACAGTCTGTGCCGCACGGTTCGCATGGTTTGCTAATCCTTCCTTCAGGCTCCTCGCATCGCGTAGCAGTGTGACCACAGCCCGTGTGTAGGCACACTGTCCTGGAATAGCTCTGAGTCACTCTGCCGGAGAAGAAAGCCGGCTTTGTGGTACGCGCCATGGCAGTGCAGGCCCCCCCACCGCCTCCTGTGCCTCTGGTGAGGATGCAGCTTCGTAAACTCCTCTCTCCCAGCCAGCTTAGCTCAACCAACCAGGACAAAGTGGGATAGATGCCGGTCTGCCCCTGCTTTCCTGCTTGCTCCAGCTGTCACTATTTTAGTCAAAGAGAAGAGAGGGAGAAATACTTATCCCCATTGTGTTTACCTATATCACAGTCAGTTCTTTTATATTGACAGGGGTAATACTAGCAGTACAGGTTACTGTAGGTGATGTGTAATTTGTAATTGATTGCTGCTGTGAGAATCTATCTGCTTTTATATGGCACACGATAAAAGATGTAACATTGCGTGTGGCAAATCCAGTGACACCAGCAGACCCTGGCGGTATTGTCATTTATTTGAGTATAGGCCTCCTGATTCACAAATGGAGAATTTTATTCTTCACCATTAAAATGTTTCCTCTCTGGGATCTGAGTGTGACAAAAGTGGAAGGAAGCACTCAGTTTCACATTGCGTCAGCTGTCAAGTTAAAAGGTATTTATTTACTTTGAGAAGCTGGCATGAGTCATTCTAAAAACTTTATAGAAATTGTTTTCACCATAATATGGAACAGGCACAGTATATATTGTGCTGTAAGACCTTCTCAGAAAACAAATAACAAAGTGGTTTAACAGATTATTTTTATCAGTGCTTCACAATCAATACTTTTCTCTATAATTGTTTGAGATAACTTTAGCCAGTTCTGCCTCGTTATCCTTTCTGTTTGGTTGCTATTATAGCTCCGCTCAGTTATGGGAACTAAATGTCATTTCAGTTTGTTGGGAGTCCTGCAATAGGCAGCGTAGTCTTAGCAGTGACTGTTCACTTATTATTTCTGTTGTGCAGCCAAAGCGCTGAGGTAGGGAGTGGCATCAGCATATTAAGTTTTCCTCTTCTGAAGTAAAGGGAATAGATGAGTGAAGCCAGAATCTTTTAGGAAAGATAGTTACGTGCCAGAATACTCTGGGGCTGAAGTACTGGAGGGCTGAAGGAATTGGCAATCCCATAGGCAATTTCCATGCTACTGCTAAAAATAAATGCCATAATAAACTGGTGCCTCGTAATCTATCTGAGGGATCTGAGGCAAAAGCCTGCTAATGCATATGCACCTTACCAAGGCTATTGCCATATATAAAGCATTCCACAGAGACCAAAGGAATGTTAGGAGGACTTAGTATCTCTAGGAGAAGGGCAGGGATATCTGGAATTTCTCTGCTAAAATACATCCGCTAGAGAAAAAACAAGCCAGTAGGTAGTCAAATTTTTATGCTCTTCTCCAGCAATATGTTGCCAGTAAAACAATAGATATGGCAAGAGAAAAAGGAATGTGTACTGGTGTTCAACAGAACAAACAAACAAAAAAACCAAGCACAAAAAACCACACCAAATAGGGTGTGTATTTATTTATTTACATCTGCAACAGTGAAATGTGTGGATTATTTAGTTCACATTCATGATTTCTCTGTGACATTCGGACTTTTATTTTTCTTCCTAGACTGAAACGTTGTTTTCCAGTGCCAGCTCTGTTAATGCCACTGCACTGATGAGAGTATTGCAGGGTTATTGGTCGGTGTTACTCTGTTTTCAGAGCGATTTCTGACAGAAAGAGGGTTATATCTGCCATCTAAGAGGAACATTTGTGCAGTTTTATACTGTACCAAACTAGGCATCTCTGGAAAGTCATCGTGAGGGTGTCATTCTGGAAGATTTTTGGAAATTAATTCTAGGAAAGGGTAAATGAAAACCCTGTCCCACAGAGCTCCCCTACAGATTTTTTTTCTCTTGCTTTTCTTCAGGTAGATCACAAGAACCTTTAGTTCACTGCTGCTTTCTTGCACTGGGGGCCGCTGGTGAAAGCAGCTCTGTTGGGTGTGTGCCCCCTTCACTGTATGTCTGCTGGCAGTGCTGCCCCTTTCCAGGCAGCCAGGAACCGCTCACACACCATGAAGGTCTGTCTCTGTTCAGGCTGCTGGGTATCCAAGGATGAGGCTAAGATGAAGAGAGCCCAAAGGAGGCTTGGATTTTCCTTTTTTCCATATTTTGGCTCCCATGGAGTCCCAATGTTCCATGCTTTCATGGCATCACTCCTACTTGCCAGAGCCAAGCAGTGCTCTTGGGTACCAACCTACTGTCTTCCCCAACATGTGTTTTGTGTCCCAGGAGTAAATTTTTGAGCCTTCCACTCTGGGCTTCTTTCCTGTGTCCTGCTAGAACTGCTTTTCTGTTCATTATTTCCCTTCCAGAAAAGCTATGTTTTTGGACAAGGGTGGAGACCGTTTTATTTCTCTCACAGGACAGAGATTTGGCCATTTCGAACTACTTCTTATGCCCAAGAAAGTAGCAGTGGGCTACGGTACAAAACAGCTATTACTGCTCAAACTTGAATTACTCATCTGAACAACTAGACTTTCCTAATTAAGACTAAAAGTTTCAGAAGTGTGTCAGAGTGTTTTTCACTCATCAAAATTTAGACATTTAAATGTTAGGCATCTGTTCTTTGTTAATCTTCTAGTCTTCCTCTGTAGTCAGTAGAGAGATAGACCTTCTGATGGATGACTTGTCCCATTCTGACAAGTTTTATAACATGGGATGAATCAGCTCTTAAGTTCCTGACCCATCAGAAACTGTATATTTAAATTTAATTAGGGCCCATTTAGAACTCAACTTTTTGCTTTCATCTTTGAATATCTTTTAAAATAATCTAAATCTTCTGAAAACATTTCTTAGCTCTTTTGATGATATGCTTCCTCTATGGTAACTAGAGGAATGAAATTTCCCTACAGTAATTTCTTGTCATGGCTCTATACACAGAAAAATAATGATTTACAGGTAATGAGCAACAGTAACATTAACATAATGAGTGACAATGTTCCATACTCCAGAAAGCAGAGTTTGTCAGATATTTTTATTTCCACACATTTGGTCTCTGCTGTTCTGAGTCAAACACTCGGATAATTTTCCTTGCAGTTTTGAGGTTTTGGCTCTTTTGGTTTATAACTCTACCAACAACATCAATTTAGAAGAGGAAGACATCCGACAGAGGCTCTTAAGTAATAATGGGACCATGGAAGGAGGATATAAACTTCAATCTGTGGAAGTTGATCCAGTGGGTAAGTCGTTTTTGGCTTTGTCATACAACAGATTTTGCCCATAAATAAGCATCTCCTATGTTATAATCACACGTTTCCAAATGGTATGACTGTTTCAGATTTTAAATTGTCCCTTTAAGCCTCATTGTTCCACTAATCTCAGAAAGTCGTGCTCAAGATATCTCTTTTAATGCAAACACAGTTGCCCAGATTGCTTTAGTCAGTGTTTTGCTGTCTGATTCAAAGAGGCTGGGACAGTCCCTGATAGCTCTTCTGGCAGTTTGAGGATCAGTAAGTATGATTTACAGCCAGAGCTATAACGAGACATTTCAGACTCCAAGGCCCCTCATGCCTACTCCTCAACCCTGTTGTTTGTGCTCCTGCCAACTGCTATCCTTAATCCTTTTTTAGCCCTCCTCTTTCCCCATTCAGCTTCTTTCAGTCAGAGATTGCCTTTCCCATGGGATGGAGGAGGTGGGAGCTGTTGGAGTGCAAGTGGCTGCAGCATGCACATTCAGTCCCTTGAGCAGCAGCAATGCATGTTGTCCCCCGTTGTGTACCTCTCCATTGCCACTGCTCTGTAGATAACCCAGAGTTTCATTTGAAGACATCTTTCTGTTGTGGACTGGTTGGTGAGCTGAGAACAAGAAATGGAAGGTAAATAAATGAAGAAATTTACCATTAACACTGATATATTGTTATTTTTATAGAAAAATGTTTAGCTGAAGAAAACCCCCCAAACTATTTTTGGCCAGATACGAGACCGACTGTGACCAACTTCACATTATGCCATGGGAGCACAGTTCAGACTGCATCCAGAACATGGTAGGTATTCAAATATCCAAGAAGATGAGACCTTCAAGTGCAACTTTCTTTTTATGTTATTAAACTGCATCCTCCATAATGGTTGCTATTGGCTGGTATTGTACTTCAGGAAGGTGATTTCTGTACCATGAGAGATTCTGTGTCTGCAGTAAGAGGACATGATTTAACCCCAGTGGGTAACTGGGTACCATGGAGCTGCTTGCTCTCTCCTCCCCCTACCAAGTGGATGGGGGTGGAGAATGGGAAAAAAACTCCTGGGTTGAGATAAACACAGTTAAATAGATTAATAGGATTACAAAAGAAGATGATGATAATAATATCAATAATAATGTCACTAATGTTAATCATCGTCATCAGCATCATCATGTTGTTTTGATGTTCCTCAGTAGCCCAACTCTTAGGTATGTGGGCATCTACATGATGTAGCTTTATAATTAGGTTTTCTAGCCAGGCAGCAAGTTCTTGCTAAAGTAGGGCAGCCCAGATGAGTGTGCCTCTGTGCTGCCAGTTACTCTGCTGCCATCACTGCAACCACTGCCACAGGGGAATGTCCACCATCCATGAGATACAGTAGAGCATCAGCCACTTTTCTCATCCAGCAATGTCTAAAGTCATGTGGATAGCTTTCACCTTCTCTTTCAGCAGCTTCTGTGAATCATCATGTAGGACTCCATACAGAAGCCTTGCACTTCCAGTGCTTTCCCACAATACAACAGGACCACCAGTGAACAGGGAATATGCTTCTTGTTTCCTGACAGTTTATTATTTGGTGGGGCCTCTTCAGAATGCGTCACCTCTCTTGTGATATTCTGAAATCCCTACCTTCTGGCCAGTCCATGATCAGTTACAGAATTCCTGGGAAATTGTGGTTTCCTTTGGAACCCGCTGCGTGATCAACACAACCCGCTTACTCTACGTAGCATCAGTGTCATGGTGCCCAGAGAGGACCACCCCTTTGAACATCCAGCCCAACACTGGCAGCTGGGGTGCTAGGAGGAGCTGGGCTTCAGCACCAACAACCTCTAATGCAGCCCAAGCCCCTTCATATGCTGCCAGTATCTCTTTTTCTGTTGGAGTGTAGCAGGCCTCAGATCCTTTGCATCCCTGACTCCAAAACCCCAGGTATCAATCTCAGGTCTCCTCTGGTGCTTTCTGCCGGAGACTCCAGGTAGGGCTATTCTCCCTGGATGCAGCATAGAGCACATTTTTTCCATTTTGTCCTGCCTGGATGGGCCCAAGAGCTACTGCACGAACAATTTCTTGTCTAATTTGTTCAAAAGCTTGTTACTGCCCAGCGCCCTGTTTGAAATCATTCTTCTTACTGATTCCTTGATAAAGAGGGCTTGCAGTCAGACTTTAATTTGGGATATGCATTCACCAGAAACCCTCAACACCTAAGAAAGTTTATGTTTCCTTTTTGTTGGTCAGTAGAGACAAAACTGCCATTTTGTTGATCACATCCACTGGGATCTGAAGATGCCCACGTGGCCATTGTATTCCTGAAACCTGGATCTCCTGTGCAGGTCCCTTGATCTTACTTTATTTTATTGCAGAACTGGCTTTCAGAAGAACTTGGATTATTTTCTTCCCTTTATCAGAAACTACTTCTTCTGTGTTGCCCCATATGACCATGTCGTCAGTGTATTGGCAGGGGTTCAGAGGCAGTCTGGATCAGTCCATGGCAGATGGTGGGGCTGTGTTTCCACCCCTGAGGCAGTGAAAGCAACCCATGGCTGACACTCTGCCACCAAAGGGATTGACAGAAGCACACTAGCAATATCAATTGTGGCATACCACATGGCTGCCTTTGACTCCAGCTCATATTGAATCTCTAGCATGTCCAGCACAGTAGCACTCAGCAGCAGCATGACTGAATTCATATCACAATAGTCTACTGTCAGTCTCTACTCTCCACTGTACTTCCATACTGCCCATATGAAGCTGTTAAAGGGTGAGCATGTTCTGCTGATCACTCCTTGGCTCTCCAGTTGATGAATGAGCTTATGGATGGGATTCAGGATGTCCTGGTTGGTGCATTATTGCCACCATTGCACCTTTCTGGTAGCAATTGGCACAAGTTATTCTTTGATGCTCAGCAACTCCACAGCAGAAGGGTCCTTTCTCACAGCTTACTCAGAGACAGGGATCAGGTGTTTATCTCTAGTTCTGTCTCTTCCTCCTGCTCTTATGGTGGCCCTGTTTTGTCATCCTAAGTTAGTTTACTTTTGTGTCCATTTCGTCTTAGGTACAGGGGCATCTCATACTGATATGGGTTGATTCTCTGTTTCAGCTGCAGTGCTTATCACTGGTGTTTGAGTAACCATAGTGCCTGTCACTAGATTTTGGGTAGCCGCAGTGACTGTCCCAACAGGTTGAGTAGCCACAGTGCTGTCGCAGGGATTGGTGTCTGGATGGCAATCTTAAATAAACAAGACCTAATCACATTCAGGAGACCTAGCAGTAGAAGCATCGTAGTCTGAACTTCGCATGGATATTGAGCATTCACAAGAGCTGTTGTAATTAGCCCTTGTAAAACAAAGTGAAGGTCTTCCCCACATATTAGATGTCCAAGGAGAAAAAGTAAAAAAGTATAATTACTAATAGAATCCAAGAGATGGCTTCTGAAGTACTGAGATGAAATCATTGCTATCGCTTAACCCTGTGCAGCACCTGCTGCCGCAGAGTACAGATACCAAACTGGTCTGACTGTCAATGATTATCATACTGCAAGCCAGTATTACACCAAAAAGCAGAGCAGTAACCTTAATCTGATGCCCACCGGTGACAAACCACACATAGACACACTGATAACCAGTATATACAGTAAGTAAGTTGTTATACAAGACAACTCTGAGAACAACTCTATGAGCACATAAAACAACATAGTGACTAGTGACAACTGAACTGATATAATGAGTGTTTATAACGTATTTGTTTTAACATGCTGTGGTCAGATCTGTCTTTGTCTCAACCCTTTGTGCCTCACATTAATTGCCAAAAAGGACTGTCATGGTTTAGCTTCAGTTGGCAGCTGGGCACCATACAGATGCTCACTCTCCCCTCTTCTCCAGTGGGATAGGGGGGAGAATGGAAAAAAAACCTTATGGTTTGAGATAAAGACAGTTTAATAGGATAACAAAGAAAGATAATACTTTATTATTATAATTACATATATATGTATAAAACAAGTGGTGCAGAAATGCAATTGTTCACCACATGCATGGGAAAAAAATCCAACAACCCGATGCTCAGTGTGTTTCCAAGGAGCCTTCTGGCTCGCTTCCCCAGTTGTGTGGGGAGCATGATGTTCTGTGGTCGGGAATATCCCTCGGGCTAGTCTGGGCCAGCTGTCCTGGCTGGGCTTTCTCAGGTTCTTCTGCACCTGGCAGGGTTTGAGGAGCTGTAGACACTACAACTACCTAGCAACAACTGAAAACATCAGTGTCCTTATAAACATTATTCTCATACTAAATCCAGAACACAGTGCTATACCAGCTACTAGAAAGAAAATTAACTCTCTCAGCTGAAACCATTGGTAAGAAAAAAACCCTTGATCTACCACTTCTGTAAGGGTGTATTTAAGCCCACAGTTAGTACATGCTAAATGTTACTATAAAAAACAGCACCTTCTTACAGAATGAAACTGTTTTCTTCAAATCATAATATTCATGTCACCAAAACCAAAGTTTTGCATTTTCTACTATTCCACTACTACTATCTGACTTGTAAAAGAATTTCTGAACAAAATTGAAGATGAGATGTGCATTTATTTTAATCCAGAAGCTCTCATCTCATTAAGGGAAAGCAAAAGAGATCACATGAAATAAGCGTTTTGCCAGTCATAATTGAAGGTGGGGATAATCTTATGCTTAAAGATTTGAACTTGTGTTTCTAAGGTTTAGATGAAATTTTCCAGAATTTAGGCTTTCTTTGTGAACATTTACAAAAGATATAGACACTGTATCTCTACTTCCCATTCGTAAAATGGGAATACTATTACTTCCTTTCATATATCACCAAAACAATATGGCTTTGATCTCCTTTGAGTGCCTTGAACATGGTACTGTGATGATGCAATATTATTTAATTTCTTCAGTATTTAGGATGTTCATCATTAAATGCAATGTAGTAGTCTTACCTGCCCACATTTCATCTGGAACATGTTTTGAGAACACCAGAACTTTTACTTTTTGAAAAAAATACAGCAACATGGATATGAATCAGCTTTAAGGTTCTGTGCCAAACAGGAAGGCAACCAGCATTATATTTAACTAACTCACTTCCTCAGCCTCTTAATCTTGTACAAGAACTGCTGGATTCTGATTGACCAACTTTTATTGTAGAGTGAGTAGTGCAGAAGTCAAATAATTGTTTTTTGTGTCAAAGCCTCAGAATCATAAAAAAATAAGGCTTCTGGCCTTTGCTGCCCCATTATTGCTTATCTTTATTGTTCATTTGTGATCTACACAATGCCTTTGAATTCCTACGTACACGGCTTCTCATAAAAAACTACTGCGTTCTGCACTGTGCTATGCTTTCCTTGCATCTGCTTCCATGTGCTTTTGCCAATATGTAGCAAACGTAGGCTGTGTTTTGAGAGAAGAGGAAGCTCTTCTAATTGTCTCTTTTAGTCCTGTGCATCTTACAGTAGGTTACCTGCTAGTGTGCTGTTATAATAAAAGCAATAAACCCAGGATACATTATATCATGTGCTGAGTGAAAGGCTAACGTTTTCCCATTCTCCATCCTGCCTTTGTCATGCTATGATAACATGATTGTCTTTAAAGAAACCTGAGGGGGGAAAGTGTGTTTAATTTTGGAGACACATTTGGGTATTTTGCTATGATAAAGGCCTTGTAAAAAAGCATTTTGGAAAAAAAAAAAAAAAAGGTATACCTGCCCCTCACCTTGGACTTGGATCTGATAGTGATCTGCCCTGTTTTTCATGGGTGGCATAAGTTTGTATCTGCACATGGCTGCTATGCATTTTCCATATGCATTATACCATATGCATAAGCCATATGCATTATGGCTTGCAATAGACTCGATCAAAGTTTATGTCAAAGGGAAACTATAGGAACCTCAACTGGTCAGGCTGTAAAAGGGGCATAATAGTTTGTGTCAACATTTGTCTTTTCTGAAATAGAAGCCCAGAATTTCCACTGATACAGTTTATCAAATCAGTATAGGGATCAGCTGAGAATTTGTCCAAAAGAACTAGGGTTTCTCTCAGAACCATTAGTTAATTGATCAACTATTTCTGTGTCAAGCATACACATTTCATTTCACTAGGGACCATGTGGTCCTAGGAAAATTTTGAATTGAGAAGAGTGGACCCTGTGACACCCACAAAAGGATTATGACACATTTACATAATTCTGCTATTGTATTTCATGGGGATTCTGTCATTTTTCTTCTTCAGCTACTTGGGTCTACAGAATTATACATCATACTGGGGACAGCCTGATCTTAGAAATTGCACAGGTGGGTATATTGTTATTGGTCTTTAGCTATAAAGGAATAGTTTTCTGGACTTTGGTTACTGCTTTACTGTATGGAAGTTACATTAAGGAAGAGTATCTTCCTCCTTTATGCTAAGTTGTTTAAAATCTTTCTTAAAAATCAATGCAAAGTAAATATTTAAACTCTAGGGAAGTGTACCAAGTGGGATTGAGCCCACCCATTAAAAGCTTTGGATACCAGTTAATGAAATGAATCAATTACCTTCAGGTAATTTAAGCAAGAATAGAGGCAGGTGGCAGCTTGCCTCCGTTTGATATTCAGGTTCAGACACATTTTTAAATGTTTCCAGTGCTTGTAGGTGCCAGTGGAAAGACTCCCACTCTCTTCACTGGGCTTATGATCAGACATTCTCAGATTTATTCTCAGTTTGAAAAATACCCCTTGATGTCATTTTGGCCTTAAAGGAGTAATAAAATAAATACACAACAATTTTATGGCCCCTTTTTTTTTAGTGCCAGTGCTAGTGAAGAGAATGACACTCTCATAAGCAATTCAAAGTACCTACAGTAAGCTCCTGTTCTGAAACCCTTCTTGGAGACGACTCTTCTTTCTCCATTGATAGAGAGGTCCTAGGGAGCCTGGCTACCTACCTTAATTGATTGAGTACTTGCAGTCAGTATGTATTAAAACATTGCTTCCTGTGAAATGAACATTCTACAGTGAATGTAACAAAATCTATATTAAACTGAGGGCATTAAAAAAACACAGCCAGTTGCAGACTAAAGAAGGCTGGTCTTTCAAGGTCTTATTTGCAAATTCCAATAAATCT
>VZTU01030877.1:117799-137448 GCA_013400835.1 Zapornia atra | reverse complement strand
CTTTTGTTATTTGTACCTCACAATCTTCCAGAATTTCATAATGGTTCCAGAGCCAGAACTCCCAGTCCAGGCACAGATCCTTAGTGTTTGAGCTAAGGGGAATCTCTTGGGGTTAGTAGGATAAATCCTATGACATAACTCTGAATAATTGTGACTCCACCCAGTAGGAGGGAGGTATGAAGACCTGTGCCTTCAAAAGGTGCTTGAAAATGTTTATGTTGCATTTCAATTAAATGTCAAAAACTTGATAGAACAGGACAAGTAGAAGAGGTATGCATAGATTTCTCCACTATGACTAAGTATACAGATGATCCAAATGACTACTTTTGGCAAAAATAGAATAGGTAATATTTGGAAATTAAATAGAAGTAAAACAAAGCAATAGTAAAAGCCTTACACTTTTTCATGTGTGTGTATTTAAGACCTGAAACCAGCAGCTCTGTCAGTGGAAGTTGTCAGCTTTTCTAAATTAAGTAAAGATGCTGGTAAAGCATAGAGCAATGTTGATTGGGACTTGGCTTACTTGGTTTTGGTGCTCTTAAAGTTCACTGATTTGTGTACGGCTGCAGAAGAAATCTTTTGTTATCTAGAGAGTCATGAATAGGAATTCAGTCATGGTGCCCAGGTCCCTGTCTTCTTCAGTAGGAGAGGACAATTAATAAATGTGAGTTTTCTTTAGTTAATATTTGAAAACAAGCACTTCCTATAAAGGGAGAGATGAATTCAAGACAAGGTTGTGATTTTAAAGCTTCCCTGTCACTTAAGAAAATACTAAATTACTTGCATATTAAACAACAAGCTCGAGTCCCCAGCATTCTATTTAAAGCAAAATATCTGGCTGGTGTTACCAAAGACAAATACTTCTCATATTTATACCCCAGTGACCATCTGCAAGCTGAGTGCTTTGCATCTGCTAATGCAAAGTAAGGAGGAGTCAAAGCAAACACTCGGTTGGGATTTTACAGGAAGGAATTTCACAACTCTACTTACCAGGAACCTTTGTCCATTTATGCTGTACTTTCTCACAACTTTCTCACAGTCCTTATATTTCAACTGTCAATGAAAAGAGGACGATTATTGCACCCTTAATTATAAGAATGGATTAAGACACAGACACACAGCTAGCTTTGAGCAGAAGCTCCAAGTTACCTTTTTGTATGCTAGAAGTATTTGAAGAATGGAAACCTGTGGTGCTGACTGGGATGATCTGGTGCAGAAAACATGAAATACGGAAAAAACTCTTGGGTCTTGGACCAATGAAGCCCTGCAAGCTAAGGTTGTGATTGAAAAGCTTCCTCTTCTGGATAGAAATATTGCTTTTCAATTCTGGAAATTGTCTATAATATTTGGAAAGCATTTCCACAGTATTACATTTTACAGTAACATCTAAGAAAGGGGTGTGCATGTTAGAAGTTGGTCGTACCTAAGGAAAGAAAGCTCCTGGTCCTACCAGGCAAAGAAGGAACAGTAACAGGGGGGACTTAGGAAAAAAAAAGAAAGAAAAAAAGAAGATAAAAACCTAACCACTTTGAGCATGATAAGACTTTTAAATATTTCCAGTGGATGACTTAAAGGGTTTCTTTATTTGAACAGTAATAGCATAATGTGAGAACACAGCTTACACTGTTGTTCTGGCTAGAAAGCTTTTTTTCTGTTTCAAGTTGATGAAGTCCATAGCAGGAGAAACCCAGAGAGCAGGCAGACATATGACTTTTGGGGGCCTTCAAGACAAAATACCAGCTCTGGTCCTGCCTGCAACTTTAGTTAGTGAAAGTTATGCAGATGAACCTGTGCTTCTGGGATAACTCCCTTAAAGCAGAGAACAGGATGCCATAAACAGGATAGAACAAAGAAAGGACACACAAGAGGGAGTATTGTGTCCTTTCTTTGTTCTATCCTGTTTATTCATTTTAAGGAGTAATCTTGCAACTGGGTGTTACGTGAGAACAGGTCCAGAAAACTTCTGAACAGCTGAGAGAATATTTTTAGGAGCCACCTTCAGTTACTCCTATGCAGAAACAGACCTACTCTGCTAAATATTTTAGCAAACAGATGATGACTTCTGTGCAACTAAGGACTTGAACCTGTAAATGATGTCTCTTTCATATAGTGAGTGCTGTCAGAATGTTACCAGCACAAGTCTATATGCAGCAGTGAGCGACAGCTGTACTTGGTACTTGCATTCTTAAAGTAATTGATGAAAAATCCTCTTTAGCTTTTAAAATAACCCTTGGGTTATTACAGATAGGAACAGCTTTGCATTTTTTAAAATGAAGTCTTTAGAAATTATTTGAAGGTTTAGTTCTTTATTGGTCCTTCCCTATTTTGAGTGCATGGTTTAAATTCACACAGGCTTTAAGTTAACAGGCATAAATTCCATGTTAGTACTGTTACATACGAAGAATTCTAATTTGACAGAAAGTGAGGACTTTATTCAGGCCAGTAATACACCATTGTATGTTACATAATTTACTGATATGTAAACTGGCTGAATTTTGCTAATCTGAAGGTACAAACTAACAATGAATTGACACAAATCTTACCACTGCCCTCTGTCATGACCAATAACTTCAAGTGAAACAAGATTTGAAAGTGATTGTCCTTTGGAAATCATCCTGCAATTATCTCAGTTTAGGAGGGGGAAAAATGGTTATTCCTCTTGGCCTTGAAACCTGGACTTTGAACATACAGCTGCAGGCAAAATATATCATTTGGATGCAAAAACAGCAGTCCTAAGGCATAACGACTGGTCCCTTAATGGTCTGTGTGAGGGAAAATGTGTGAGTTTATATGGAGAAAAGATCTGGTCACTTGTGGCAGTTGCCCAGAGCTTGCTGACTTAAGCTGATGTTACGGTTTTACACAGATTTCATAGATGACTTGAAGCAGGTTTTGCCCTAATTCACCTCCCCAGAAATGGAATGCCAAGATTATCACTGTTCTGGGGATATCTGATTCAGTAAAAGGGAGATACTCAAAAATTAATGTAACTGGGCCCAGTCACCTATGAAAGAACTTAGAGTTAATCCTTTTATCACTGCTGAGAATATCATTATCAACCCTTTCAGGAAGCCATTTCCCTTCTCAGTCTCTTGGAAATGGTGTTCCAAACCACCATGCACCAGGGTTACCATATTTTTTTGTATTTTTCTGAAGTTGCCTGTTGATAATGATCTCATCTGTTCCATCTCCGACTCTTCGTTTCATTTTCCTGTGCCACTAAGCCCTGCACCCTCTAATTAGAGGTTTGCAAGTAGTTGGCAGTTTCACTTCTCTGGGGATTTGGTAGGCATAGACTTTGTGTTTGATCTGCTTGTCTTTAGTAGCTAGCTTTGCATTCTGGTATCAAACTTGCCTCAACTCCCCAAAGAAAACCCTCATCATGTTACAGGAGCTGTTGAAACAATAAATTTCACATGATTTCAAAACAAAGCCCAAATTGTTCCAGGTTTTACAAATCTAGTCTGACAGCTCACTTGAAAATTAAACAGCTATGCTGACACTACTTGAAAATCTTCCCAAATCTTCTGATTGATCTTAATGTTAAATTCCAGGCTGATGGTTTCAAACTCTGATAGGAAGGTATTCAGTTGCAAGGGAGATGGGGCAGACACTATCTCTGATGTGAATTGAAAAAGGAGCAATTTATGGAGAACACACAGATACGAAACTGCAGTAAAACTGGCTCAGTTACACATTCCTGAGCAATTACAATATGCCAGCATTGCTGTGCAGAGGCTGTATACTGGCAGCAAATTCCTGGTTTGCCTTTCAAAGTATTTCTTCAGTGTGGAAACTCCTCTGCATTGTAAAATGAAATTTATAGATGCTAACAGGTGAAAAAGGAGTCAAAAGAAACAGAAATTCCTAGCTGCTCACACAAGGTAACGTCAGAAAAAGTGTCAGTGACAGGAAAAATGGGTTAGCTAGTAAACTTGAGCCATGAGTCTTGTCCAAGAATTTTTAGAATGGGGAAGTCAAATAAAAAGGTGAACGTTTTTTTTCAACTTCTCAACAGTCCATGCATCCACAACTGTAAAGTTACTGGCTGGGTTCTTATGGATATTATTAACAAAGACATTCAAACCCTCATTTGTGAACACTGAGCAATTTGGAAGAAAAAAAATAAGTCTTCTGAAAATGATTAAAGACCTAGAAAACTTAATCTTCACAGACTAATGCCTTCTACAGCTGTTAAGATATATCAACACTTGGTAGTCAAGTATATATTTCCACTGAAAAGCCATGAGATTCTCTTGTACCCAATTTAAAACACACTTTCAGGATTCATTTATAGATTTCATTGGCAGGTTTAGCTCAGCTTCTTCATTGTCCACAGTTTTGCTTTTAGCTTTGTAGCAAGTTTGGTACATTACAGAAATACACCCCTTTAGCACAGCCGTGTTACGGGGGTCGCTCCGCCATCACGCGAAGAGGAAACACAGTTCACTTACCGTCCTAAAATACTCTGCTAAGTCATCTGGGTTCCACGTAACCACGTCTGAACGGTAGGGAATGTTTCGCAAATCCATGGTAAGTTTTCTCTTCTAGGCAGTCAGAGAACATTCATAGCAGCACTATGGATGAAACAGCCATATATTCTCTCTGTGTGGACCTCTCCAGCGTGTCCAGTAATTCCTGGCCCAATACCAGCTGCTTCTGTTTCAGACTGTGTTGTTTGCTGGCTGGGTGTTTTTTTTAATTTAGAACGACGGCGTTGTTAGGACATCCAGAAGAGATGCTGCTTCCTCTCACACAAAATGGTCTCTTCTCAGAAAAGTTGTCAGCTAGTCAGCCTCACCACTTCCTTTGTCTGCATATAAATAAGTAAACAAGGAAGCACAGCAAAGTGTTGAAAGTGTTCTGCCTGCTGCATATGAGTGAGCTCCTATGCACCCTGTTTGCCTGTGGAGCACACAGAAATATCTAGGTATATACCCATTCCATACAGTATAAATATTTTTGTATATTATCTCTGTAGACATTGGTTACTGCTTCTGTACAAGCCTAGCCCAGGCAAGCACCCCTCCAAAGAGGAGAAACTTGTTCAATTACCTCACTAACTGAAGTGTCACCTTATCTTCTTTAATTTGTACAACAATAAAAGGTTCTGGTTGGCACTATACATAAAGAGGGATGTGTGAATGAGGGATGGAATCACAGTCAGCATTCCTTCAAATAAGAAATCTCTCAGTGAAACTAAAAAATGGACAAGGTTTAATGAAAAATTGTTACATTGTCCTTGTTTCTGTGCTCTGTTTTTCAGCCACCTCTAGTGAGGATTCTCCTTTTTCTTGATGTGGAGTGTCCTCCCAGAGCTGGGCTAGTATGAATGCCGGAGGTCACTCTTCACATCTGTTCCAGCAGCCTGCACAAAAGGTGGTGTTTTCTGAGCTTGCTGTATTAGTAAGACAAGACACACGTTCTGAAGCACTGGAAAGTTTCTATCCTTTCTAATGAAATGCATCACTCTCATTTTTTCTGGTCATTGTCGACCTTCTAACCCTGGGTCTGTAGGATGAGAGTGTGTATCAGAGATCATATCTACAAGCCTCTGTATCTTTTCTATTGAAAGTCACAGGGTGGTTCAGAGTAGCTTAATCTTTCTGGAGAAATTTTGGTAAATGATGGAAGCATGGTATTTGAAACTGTAAAACTGAACTTCTGTAACAGCTGTTCTAAACAGCGTAGCAGCTATCAAATACATGCTCTAGCTGTGTTTTGTGGGTTCTTATTTGAAATGAGCTGTATGAATCATCTGAGGCATGTACTGACAGTATCACAGAAATATCATCACCTCTTCAGCATGGAGAAGAGAAGGTTGAGGGGAGACCTTGTAGCAGCCTTCCGGTACCTGAGGGGGTGTATAGGAAAGCCTGGGAGGGACTTTTTACAAGTGTGTGTAACGATAGGACGAAGAGCAATGGCTATAAATGGGAAGAGGGTAGATTTAGACTAGATATAAGGAAGAAGTTTTTCACTGTGAGGGTGGTGAGACACTGGAACAGGTTGCCCAGGGAGGCTGTGGATGCCCCCTCCTTGACAGTGTTCAGGGCCGGGTTGGATGGGGCTTTGGGTGATCTGGGCTTGTGGGAGGTCTAGAGAGCAACTACACAGAAATTCGACCACATCTAGCCATTATTATTTGCTTGCATCCTGGCTATGTCACTGTGAGTGCATTATAGCTACATGTACATTTCATGCATTTTGAAAAACCCAGCTGCTCATTTTCTTGAGCTTTGCCTTTGTCTAGAGCTTTTGTGATAAACACATAGGATGTGGTGGCCCAATGAGGCTTGCTGAGGAAACATCACTTTGTGTTTTCTACATTTGAATTTTCAGATATACTGTTAGATTCCTCATAACAATTTTAAATTGTATTTCCAAGCTATGTTTGCATTTGAAAACATCAGTGGAAAATGTTCGATCCAAGAGTCGTGGCCCCCAGTCCCAACCAGACTGCAGAAAGCTATTTCAAAAGATTCTTTAAAATGTCTGTGTGGCCAGAAATGCCATGTAACAAATCCCCTGCTCCACAAAAGGAACCACACAAGGTGCATCTGTTCCATAAGGTAATTTGTTATATACTTCAGTTGGCAATCATCTATGAAATGGATTTTAAGCTTTTAGCTTTTCAAATCCTGAGAAATATTGACATTACAACTATTAGCACATGCATACCTTTTCTTTTGTGACCTTTTTCTTTTTCTTCTTTTTAAAGCATTAGATCTTTTATAGGTGATGCCTGCAGTGATACAACCTTCACATTAAAAAAAGTGTCTCTTCAAATAACTGCTGCCAGTGGCTCAGTTCTTTCAGATGTAGCGGTGGTCTGGTGACTGATCTTTGAAAATGTGAGAGTCTACCAATTTCAGCCACCACAGGAGGGAAATTGGCACTGCCCACATCCTGCTGCCTTATAAGGGCCTCAATATTTTCCATTTTCTCTCATCTCTTTCTGGTGGTCTGTCCCACAGCACCCTGTTTTAAGTTGAGTCAAGGGCTTGCTTTGAGCAGCTCTCAGAATGGCTTCTTTTTATAGAACAACTCGGTTTATGTGTGAGTTTTCCTAGTGCAAAGAAAAGTTCTTCAAACTTCCTAAGAGTTTAATTTACATGTTCATCTCAGTCCTAAAGCAAAGTGGCATCTTTCCTTTTGTTCCATATTCCTTGCTGTCCTGAATAACCAGCCGCTTCCTTCTCGAACGCCCTCAGGCATTCTGTCCTTAATTCCTGCAGTCGAAAGTTAACCTTGACTTTGCAATGTCTGTGTTGGACTAGACGACCTTTAAAGGGCTTCTCCAACCTAACACGTTCTGTGATGATTAATTAATGCACGATCCCGAAGGGAGTCTCTGCCCGCTTCACAGAGCCCCTTTGTCGGGACGGGACTACGGGGCTCCCCCACCCCCTAGTGGCCGAACCTCCGGCCCAGCCAAGCAGCTGCCGGGGACCGACCTCAGGCCGCGCCAGCCGGGTGGGCCCTGAGTTGCTGACTGGACTTAGGGACTCGGGTGTATGTGACACGTCAGTGGCACTAGCGCTCCAAGGAGATGCCAACCGACCTACCTGCATCTGAAATGTACGCTTGGAGTAAAACTCTGCCTGAGATTCTGCCTTCAACTCCGATTTCACACATGCAGGCAGGCACACAGGCAGATCAGCAGCGTGCTTTCTGAACTCACCCCCCAGCGCTGGGTTTCCTGTAGGGAAAGTGGATACTTCCTGAAGCAGCTCCTCGTCAATTGCTGCTGTTACTGGGGTGGGTGGGAATATGGAGTCTGGGCAATTACAAAATGCCCGGAATCCTGACACACAGGCACTGGAGTGCAGCTGAACTCTATCCGGGGGGGGAGTGGGGGGAAGAGAGAATCAAATAACCACTGAGGTGCTGGGAAAATAATAAAAAAAAAAAAGGCAAGAGTGCTGTGTTTTCTGGACATGTTTTGTCCCACGCTTTTAGGGAGGTAAGTTGCAGTGCTTTCAAAGTCAAGTGCTCTTAAGCTGCAAGGAGGAGAAGCTTTCACTGCAGCTGGGTAAAAGACATGCTTTTAGTTTAGGGTTCTGGAGGGTTTGGGGTGGGGTTTTGGGGGGCTTTTTGGGTTAGGTTTTTTTTTTTTCTTTGAGACTATGGCTTTGAAAGGAGCTTCAAGGAATGCAAATACGAGAGGAGATATTCGTGCAAACCGTGCCAAGCGGCTGTCATCAGTGCTCGCTCACCTTTGGGGCTGGAAGTCAGCGGCTGTGGGAGCTGTTATCCCTAGATGGCGCCCAAGTCCGAGGTATTCCCCTCAGCGCGCCACGGTGCCTCCCTTTGCTTGCCTTTCCTGTTTTCTTTTTTTCTTTTTTGTGGGGGGTGGGGGGTGGAGGATGTGCGTGCTTATTTTAAAAAAATAAACAAAAATCACCAAAAGCAAAACCCAACCCAAAACTGTTCAGCAAAGGCAACTGAACAGTAAGAAAAAAAACCCGATTAATCCTGTTTTTAAACAACGGCATTTCAATGTTATCCAACTGTTCTGACGGCTGAATAGATGGTGGGTATTTCAACTACATCCTCTTATGTTATTTTTATCAAGAACTATCGACACCAATAAAAGCTGATTGGCTCTGACCTTCAGATTCTAAGTGGTCCCTCGTATTTAGGCAAGCAATTGTTTTCTTAAGCTAAGCACAGCTAACTTCATCGAACTTACAGAGTTTATACTGCTTTCAGCTCAGCTCAATACTGGTTACCAGCATCGAATTTTGACCATTGTACCCATCCCAAGGAGGGTTTGACAAGCCAATAAAGAAGAAAATAATTGCTGTTACATTTGAAGTCAAAATCTGGAGTGAATGTTGCAATTGCAGAGCATCCTGTCCATACACAAATGCAGGATTGGATTTGATCCTGGTGTATTTCAAATTCTCTAAATATTTAAACAGCTTACTGAACAAGAGGAAAACCACTAGTGAGTTTGCAATGTTGAGAAGGAAGAAATCTTTAACAGCTTATCCACTGATATTTGTGTTCATTTCAGACCTTCATGGGAAATGTTGTCAATCCTGAAAGTTCATGAGAGTGAATTTCATGCCAGATGGGAAAACATGTTGCTTGTGAGACTGTGTTGATGGAAATAACAATATTTCAGCTTCATAGTTACACTTGCAACCCAGTGATGCAATTGGCTCTTTGTTTTATTCCTGCAGACAGAGCAAGAAGCTGGGACTGACAAGGAACACTTTGTATTCTCATCTCTGCAGCACACGTTCCTTCTTGCAGGCAGAGGAGACACCATCCCATGAATGCCAGAACATTTCTTCCTCTACAGATTCCCTGACAGCTTCTGGACCAGTAGTTTAAATGCAGCTCAACCAGCATGGTGGGAAGCCACAGAAGTCAAGGAGAAAGTAAGAGCTGCTGCTAACCAGCATAGTCTTGGGGATAGTTTTGGTTTTAGTGTGAGTTTTGTTTTCAATATTTATACTCCTCTTTATGACTGGCTCAGAGTTTCCAAGGAGCTGAATACTTGAACACCCCATGCTTTTCAAATTTTACCTTGTGTTCAAAATAAAGTATATTCAAGAGATTATTTTTTCCTCACAAACAAACATTTGGCGTATATTTTAATCTGTATATTTGTGTAGTACTATGGGTGGACTTAGAAACTATTCTTTTTAATTCTCTGCCTTATTGCGATGGAGGGTCAGCACTGATCAAAAGTAATTATCCAGCTGGGGCAGTCCTAATCAGTTAGGTCTCTCATCTGAGAGGTAGGTAAAATCTCAGCAGTGTCAGAGTAGGATCTCACCTTGCTGCTTGCTGATAAGTGACATAATACATTCTGTCCCTGGGGTCAGGAGTCCCATTGCCCAGAGCAGTGCAGGGATGGGATTTGGGGCACCTTCATTTGCTACAGTGGTGTAAAAGCTCAAAACCTCAGAAGGAATACCTTATGCACAGACTTAAAAGGCAGGATTAGCTAGTGCTGCAACTTCAAGACATGGTCCTTTCCCAGGCTCTGCATTAGTGCTGCTCCTGCTTGTGCCAGGACAAGCAGTATTGTGACCACAAGAGGAAACAGGATCAGGGATTTGGCTGTATTAGCTAATCTTACAAAAAATCATGATGAAATGGTTAGTTTCAGACTGTAGCTCCTCTCTGATATGGCTTTGCTGTGTGACTATGCACGTGATCATGCCTTCAGAGAGCACAGCAGAGCAAGAAAAATTTTGACACTGGGTCTATGGAGACGTCTGAGCTGTTTCATTTGGCAGCAATGCCAGTTCAGACTGTACATTACATTCTAAAACAGGCAAAATGGATCATCCAGAAAAAAATGGGAACCACTTTTATTGCATAGTTAATTTCATTTCACCCCCTTGTTGTGGCTCATGAGGGATGTGCTACTTCTTGTTTAGAATTTAAACTTTAAGAATTAAAATCCTATTTCCCAGAGGAAGTTGAGCATTCTTTCACATGCTTCTTACTTTTTGACTGTTATCCTCTGTATAATTTAATATTTTACAGAATTTAGACTTTAGTTGCAGGTAGTTTTATTAAAAGTCACTTATAAACTTATAAATAACAAGCTCTGACAGTAATAGAAAGCTAAAGGCAAATACTATCTGAACTACTTAATTCAGCACAGTAAGTATTGAAAGTTTCCTACAACTGTCTATTTTTAACTATTCTGAAAAGTCCCACTTGTTTCTCATCCTGTATCACTTCTAAGTTACTCAGGTTCAATAAAGAAGATTCTGCACTAAGATCCTGAATGTTTGTGTGAACTGGATGTATGATGCCAAGCCTGTGAAGAACTAGAACTGTTCCTTACTACAATTATTTGGTTATGGGTTGCTCTGTTCTTTTTGTTTTGTTTTGTTGGGGTTTTTTTTTGCTACAGAAAGGCACAGTTTGTCACTGACATTAGATTCTGTGAACAGATTTTCTTTCTTAGTGACCATATACTATCCTACCGGACACCTCTGCTCACCACACCAGATTATTATGAAGTTCTGGTGATTAGAAAAAACTCACCTTCAGATGTTATTTCTGACCTGTGTGGTTTGGCTTGCAGGGATGCAGGCCTGAGAAGCTGGATTGCTTTCAGTGGTGGTAGCAGCACTTCATCCAAGGACTGTCTCTCTAGTTGTGTCATGTAGAATTGACTGTCTTCTACTGCCAGCCTGTGCCACTGCCTTTGGACTGTCTGCTGAGTACAGAAGTTAAAGGGAAGGCAAGAAGCCCCATATTTGAAAACATGCTTTCAGTCTTCCATACAGGGAACTGCTGATCTCAGTATTTATAAGCTAGTAGATTTTCCTAGCCGTTTTGTCACAAATAAATCTTGCTCATGATGTAACATGTCTGCATCCAGAAGTTATGTGTATAGAGACTGCAAGCACCAGCTCTGCCAACTGAAGTCTCTCTTGTATGTCAGTAGGAAAGACTTAGCTCTACCTTTCACCCACTTCTCACTTAGAGAATCTCCGTCCTTGGATCACCCAGGAGTATTTGCCCATATCCTGTGTCCCTGTGTATTAGAGTATAGAAGTCCTTGAAAGAGCCCAGCGCAGGGCCACCAAGATGATGAAGGAAGTGGAACACCTTCCTTATGAAGAGAGGCTGAGGGAGCTGGGCCTCTTTAGCCTGGAGAAGAGGAGACTGAGGGGTGACCTTATTAATGTCTATAAATATGTAAAGGGCAAGAGTCAGGAGGATGGAGCCAGGCTCTGCTCAGGGATGGCAGCAACAGGACAAGGGGCAACGGGTGCAAGCTGGAGCAGAGGAAGCTCCATGTGAATAGAAGGAGGAACTTTTTCACTGTGAGGGTGATGGAGCCCTGGGACAGGCTACTCAGAGAGGTTGTTTGTTCCTGTTTGATTTAGTCTGGGTGATCCTGCTCTGGCAGGGGGTTGGACTAGAAGATCTTTCAAGGACTCTTCCAATTCCTAACACTCTGTGATTCTGTGTATCAGGGTCCTGAGGGGCCTAGTGGCCCTGACTAGCTTCACCTGCAGCCTCCACCCACCCCTGCCAATGGTCTGGGCCTGTACTTAAGCTCAGCTCAGGACTCTACTAAGATATTTGTCATTGAAAACTTCAGTGGGCAGAGGAAGGACTCCTCTTATATGTTAATATTTGCATTCCAGTAAAATTTTTACTTTCTGGCAAAAGCTTCTTCTTTCTGTTCTTCCTTGCTTAAGTCAGAGGCTTGACAGAGTACCTGAATGTGGAGGATGAAATGGCTGGATTGCTCTTGTTAAAGCTGTTTCAAGACACGGGCTACTCAGTGCTCTTATTTAGGTCATTATGTTACTTTGGGATCATCTTGAAAATTAATCACTTCCTAATGTTGGTAGTTCCTGGAGTATGAACTTTAGGATAAGTTCCCTATTGTTACAAAGTGTGGGGGGAGACTTGTTGGGTATTTTCTCTCTTCCACAGCGTTTCCTTTGATTTAACAGTGTAGGGGAGCTGAACTAGTTTGCTTGTACGTAAAAGGGACTGTAAGTAAGGAGTTGTAGGAGTCTGATTCCTTGCTGGTTAAGGTATGTAACAGTATATGGAAGCAATATGACAGATACACAGCTGGGTGCACACAAGCTGTGTGCTTGTGCTACAACTCCTGTGAGAAGCTATGCAGCTATTTTAGCCAGCAGTCAAGTATAGACTAGTAATTGCTAGTGTGGAGTGGGACTCTGTATCCCCTGTGTCACTATTGTGTGCTACAGCTGCTTTCTGATTGTAGTTTCCACTTTTCTGTAGGCTGTGGATATGTCTACTGTTACACCTGCAAGGCCAGTCTTGCAGAATTTCTTATGTACATCCAGTCTGATAAACCCAGGCTGCCTGAATGTTTGTGCCAAGCCCTTTACAGCTTGGCTATACACACTCATGTCTATGTACATCAGCTAGGGAGAGTTTTTTTGCAGTTCCTTCATAAACAGTTGAACTTCAGAAGGAACTTTAACTTTTCCATGTGGTCCATTGTTGCTGCTGCAGTTCTTAAGACCAGTCCAAACAAGACTGAGTGTGATCACAATACCTACTATGACCTGGTAGAACCAGGTAATCCTTTACCTAAGCCAACTTGTTCTTGCTTATTGGTCTGAGTGTTTAAAAGTTAGAAGCAAGTTAAGTGATTCTTGGAAAATGAGACATTGACATCTCTAGTGAAAAGGGTAAAATTTAAATCCTTCCTAAAACTGTGACTAAAATTCCTTCAATGCAGGCTGAGACACATATCTCCATTAGACCTTTGTCCCAAAGCCGATTCCCCCTAAGTATAATTTGGAGCAGATTTGGGGCCATTCCCCCCCTCTCTATCTAGGCAATATACAGAAACTCTCTCTTTTCATCTTTGTGTATTTATGCAGGAACAGGCTTACCTTTGTGTTTTAATGGGTTCTGTGGCACGGATGCAGCACTCCAGAGGATATCTGTTGAACTGATGGGGGTTTTTTTGTCTTAATCCAACTGAAACAGAATCATTATTGATCAGTATGAAGTTCTGTAGAGAGATTAATATTGTGTTAAGGCTCCTGAGAATGGGTCTGCAGACAAATCTTGAGTCTAGTTGGCCTTTTCTCAGATGCTATTTCTACAGTAAAATGGTTACTATTTACATGGAGATAACTATCTATCAATAGGAACAAAGAGGGAATATCTTCCATGGCACCTATCCCATGCAAACAGCTTGCCAAGGTAAGTGCTTCTGCTGCTCAGTCAAACAAACAGCTGCCAGTTGCAGACTGCTTTTGGATGACGTTGAGAATCAACCTAGTTCCAGACCATGCTGTGGCTGCTTGTGTTCATGGGTGGACAGGCTACCAACAGAAGCCATTTGTACAAAGGGAGCTCAGGTTCCCATTTGTGCTCCACACCAATCAGTGCTATGCTAGCACAACTTCAGTCAGGGTGCAACTGGTATTTATAATCATGTTTGCTTTGCAGGAGAGTATTATACAATAATAAAAATCAGTTATTTCAAGATATTCCTTGCCTCAGGCTCCAGAGTCTGAAATAACATTTATTGAGACAATTTTTGGTAAGTGCAGAGTTTCATTTAAAATAAATAAAGGTGTGCTGCTGTGGCTGTGAAGCAAATCAAAGCTCTATTACCCTGGGCTGGTTACAGAGCTCAGGTTAATGTCATTAAGGTCTATATGGAGGCAGAGCTGGTGCGTGTGTGGCAGAAGCAAGGTGGTGGTATTGGTGGAGAAAACAGGTACGTGCTGAGGACAGGTCTTGAGCTGATGAGGGTAGCTCAAGTGTTTGTAGAGTAGTGTTTGTAGTAGTTTGTAGTGTCAGTAGTGTTTGTAGAGTTACTGAGGAGAAAGCTTACAGGCTTAGTTCTTTCACAAGGAAGTGACACTGGATTGTGAGGGATGGAACTGGAGGTGGAAAGCTTGGGGCCAGAGCTGGTTTGGTTTTTTTCTGGAAGGCAGTAAGTCACGTTCTCTGAGTCTTGTAACAGAGAAAGCTAATTTGCTGAATAAGCTACTGGTAAGAAATCAGATGATGGGGAATCTTGCCTGGAGAATGTAAATGTCTGGATAACTGATGTTTTTCATTACACTTGTTTTTCCTTGCAAGCTCTGCATTTAAAAAGGACACACATCAGAAGTGTAGCAAGAAAGAAAATAGAATGTTTCCTCCTAGAACACAATGATACTTTAAATATCTCCTTTACAACTTTCTCTTACAGTACTGCTCTGCTGCAGTTGAGCTATGGGCCTTAGAGTAGCAGCTGCTTCCTAAAGGTCCCTCGGGTAATGTATGGAAAGATCTCTCAGGAGTTAGAAACTCTTGAGATCCCAAGATCCACAAAGCCCACTTCTAAATATTTAGGCGTCTCAGCCTGCTTAGACACTTTATGTTTTTACCAAAGTACCTTGCATGTGTATGCTGTTCTTGTGCTGGTTGGGATGGCATAAATTTACCTTTCTCACAGCTGCTTAGTGTGAAGGGTTGTGAGACTGAGTGCACAATGAGATGCCCTTTGTAGACCTTGTAATACATATGACTGTCTAAGTTGAGAAGAGAAAGGAGGTTAATCTACATATTAAAATGAGGTACTGAAAACTTCTCCAGAACAATTTAGTTTTCTAGGAATGACTCATTGTCATCATAGACAACATCTTCCTGTGGGGGTGTAAGATCCCCTTTAACCTTTCCTTTTTGCTAATGCAAATGTGCAGGTGTGGATGAGCTGGAAAGTGGTTGGATGTGAGAGGGATGAGCATGGCAAAAGAACCTGGATGGCCTAGAATATCACCAAGGTCACACAGAAAGCATACAGCAGTGCAGCAGTTTCAGTCCATGTACTCAGAGTTCCAGTCCAGTACATTATCAGCCTTCCACAAATTTGGGATAAATGGAACAATATTTTTTAATTTGCATTTTTTCAATAGAGATGTTATTTAGTTATTAGTATTTCCTGCACTGTGGTATAAATATATGTGCATATTTATGACATGCATAAATATGTGTAAAGGTTTGTTTAGTCAGGAATCTATTTTTTATTCCTTTTCCTTAGTAAGAAAGGATTTGTGTGGGCAAGGTGTTGCTGTGCATTGATTTACAGTGCCTGTAACATGCTTATGAGACCACAGGTAGCAGTGTGGCTGGGTTGATTTGTGTGAAGATAATTCTATGCCCAGTGTAACTAGGAGAGAGGGAGAGTGTAGAGATGACTTAAAGTCACCTTTGTATAGTCATGGTTCTCTTTGGGTTAAGCTGGGAGAACCAGTCACACTCTTCACCCATTCAAGTCCTATTCTGCTGGTTTTGCCCTCTGTTGTGAACCCTGCAGTAAGTCAGGCCCACTTCAGAAGTATTTTCAACCTGCTTATAGGTAGCTTCTCATGAGCTGTGTTTAAAAGGAGTTGCAAGTGACACATAATTGATCTAAATTTAACTTCACCCTTCACAAAAGAACAATTCTGAAAAGGAAAATATAGCAAGAAATTGAATTAGATTTCCCACTGTTGAAAGCTTATGAACAGCAGCTTAATGCAGTAAGCCTAATAATGAGGCTGGACTGTGGTGTTAGTGAGGCCTTGACATTAAAGGGAAAAAACTCAGATGATTGTATGGGACCACAGTGTTGTGAACAAATGATCTGTATTCAAAGGAAAGAATAGAGAAAACATTAAACTTTAATGGAATAATCTCAGGGGGAAGATTATTTTCATGCAGCTGAACATTTTTCTTATTAGCATAACACATGGTCACTTTTGCAACAAGCATAATAATGTTGTTCATCATCCACTTGTTCTGTGTAAAGGTTAAGTCTTGGAAGTACAGTCAAATGAACTAGCTCACTATCCACTTTGGAATGCAGCTCTCCTGTGATGAGTGCGTATTTATGTTCTAGGCACTACCCAATGCAGTCTTTGATTATTTGAAAGAATATAATATATTTATGACCTATATAATGCTTTGCATTACCCACCTTTAGAGATCAGACTCCCTCATGAAATGTCTGTATGTACTCATCCTAGTGTGGCCCATGTGTGATAAATGGGGTGCTTACCCTACATGGAAATTGTGTACCAAGCTGGATATGTGAAGTGAACACCTAATTTCTTCACAAGGAATACTTACTTTCTGAAGAGATCAGTAGTGGTGGACACTGGCTTATCCAAACTGCCTAGGAGTTGATGCTGTTCTGAAAATTTTTGGGCCCCAGTGGCTGCCAAGGTTGGTTATAACTCCAGCAGTAGTGTTGAGGTGCATAACTCTGGTGGTAGACCACGGATTGCACTGGGAGTCAGATTGATACCATCCATACAGCAAACTGTAGTAAGCCTGTAAAGCCAATCACAGATATAAAAAAAACTATTCTTAAGTAGAAAGTTTAATAAGCAATCACTGAAAACTGAAGCTGTAATTACTGGAGGCTGAAAATCACTTAAGATCAACAATATATGCTAGCTGATACCTGGACACCAGAAGAAAAACCACTCTCTGAAAGTTAAGTATTTGTTACAGTGAAGTTTGTTCTATGAGTATTCTTTGCCCACTCCATGATCCCCATCTGCTACCTTCAGGAGTCTTTTAAGAACTTCATATAACAGCTGGAGGCAGTAAGTTGTTGCAGTCCATGCTTTGTACTTGGTCCAGTGTTTGCTTATCTATTCTCAACCTTACTGTGAGCTGCTGGTAACACTACCTTTTTCATACAGGATTTCTGCCTAACTCTACTCTTTCCTTACTCCCTCCTGCACTAATAACTATTAAAGCTAAACCCAGTTCTACAACGATGCATTTATACACAGCATAAACACAAACTGTAAGCAAGTTTAAGCTCAAGTTCCCATCTGCCTGCTTTATGCAAATACTTTAGTTTCTTTAAAAACCAAGTACTTTAAAGCAATGTTGGGTTTGCAGGGAGAATGCTGGACTTTCTCACCTCAGTATCTGTCATTCAAGCCTGCCATAGGTCTCTTCCAAAAAAGTTATAGACTTATTAGAGCAGGAAGCTGGGTAATCTAGTGCTAAGAGCAGGAGGCTAAACATGGATGAAATCAGATAAATGCCTTGAGCCTTTGATCATTCATCTGTGAAATAGTTCTACCAATGTCCTCATCATGGGAGGATTGAATTTCCAGGACTGAGCTTGCAAGGATGTGAGCTCCCCAGCTTCTGCTGACTTTCCTTGCTGAAATACTGAATAATTTGTAAAGATGCCTGGGACCTTGTTGGCTCTGGCTATAATCAGCAGAAGGCACATGTAAAGAACACTCCATTACTACTCATTTTGGGAACACTAACATAAATATGTATTTGTTGCAAATGTAGGCTGTGTGTAATTAATTTATGAATTGCTTGAACTACGGCTGGTCACGTTGTATCAGGAGTTCAATTTTTGCCTGTGGAAAGGAACCCACTGTGATTTCAAATGTAAATCAGCAGGATTTATGCTGCTGACTTGGAAGCTTTCATAAATCCCATGCAGGAAGGCTATTTCCCATTCTCCTCTCTTAATACTGTAAATCATGGTTAAACCCTTCCAGTGTGTGGGCTTGTGTCCTGAAGTGATAAAAACCTTACAATACTGATTATTATGAACCTTAGAATACTGATTTTTCTCCTTTAAAACTCTAGTATTGTGAATATCTAGATTTTTACAAAAAACCATTTCTGAGTTCTGTAGTAGAGACTAGCATCTAAAGACCTCAAATAACAGAACCTGAGTGCAGACTTTAAATGTACTTACAGAAGTGAGTTTTTACATATTTAGCTTGCTATTTGCTAGACTAAAGTCTTATGAGTAACACTGACTTGCTGCATTGAGAAATCTATCTTGATATGTATGATCCATGTTAAGCATGCAGGTACAGTGTACTTGGTGTCTGGAAGAGAAAAGTGCTTCATTCTGTGTTTAAAACAAAAACATGCTTCAGGCTTTAAGCACTGTAAATACTAAGTAATGTCATTGTTCAGGGGCTTTGCCAGTTATTATGGTATTTCTCTCTTTGGTAGGTATTAACTGAAGCTGTTAAAAGCTATAGAACATTTTATAATTAGTTTAATTAACGCATTCAAAACGGTGGGAAAAGAATGAGGAATAATAGCTACACATTTCTGAAGTGTGAACCCTTTAGTTTGTTGCTCATGGAGAGGTTATACAAACTTATACTCATTCCATCTTCAGTTAGTTATAAGTTTTGTTATGATGAGCCAAATCTTTTCCTAGGTTAAAATCAGATGTCTCTAATAGTAGTGATCAGACACTATATATTGCTACCACCTATACTGGTTCTAAACCCAGTGATGATTAACTAGGCCTTCGTCCCTTGCTTAGTTTACTTGTGCTCTGTTGTTTTATTTGAGAACTTGGAATATTGTTTATCATGTCATTCAAAATCAACTGGATGATGACAGGAGACACAATTTAAAGTGAATTTAAAAAAAAAAAAAAGGAAAACAAAAAATCCCTAACAGTTATAGTGGAGATTACTAACAATGCTCTGCTTTCATTTAAAACTGGAGACGATGCCAGACTTCACTTGAACCGTGAAGCAAAGTGCGTATTTTTTCATGAACACCAGCCATCGTAAAAGAAGAATTTAAAACATCTACCAGCTGTAAGGATGTCATAAAAAATTGCCAAATCTATCAAGGGTGTAGTGGGAAAAAGTGAACCTGTCAGCTAGGCTTGACTTCAAAGGTGTGTTTTTCTACCAGTTTTTAAATGGTTGGAATATTTTCCTGACGGAAGCAGTTGAAACTTTGCAGTTGGTCTTTCCAAATTAAGATGGGCAATGCTTTTATGCAATCCTACCCTGATTAGTGTGTTCTGAGATTGAGAGAGACTGCATGGTTTTGCAGGAGACTTTTCTAGTTTGACTCACACTCTGATCCTCCCAATCAGTAATTTGTCTCAGAATGGCTGAAGTAACTACAGTGTCTGTTACCAGTGTAGCCTGTGGGAAGCATAGAGTGGCTCACAGTTTGTTTTCATTTTATATAAATATCAACCTTCTCACAGCAAAGCAAATAACCTCTGTAGGGTTGTGCATATATTGTACGAATAGATCAGCTCAAACAAAACGTTAAGGTCGCTGCCTAGGTCCCTTTTTGATTACTGCAGTTATCTATCTGCAAATATAGAATCATAGAATGGTCTGGGTTGGAAGGGACCCCAAGGATCA
>VZTU01030877.1:44930-117679 GCA_013400835.1 Zapornia atra | reverse complement strand
CCCCCTTGTCCTACCATTATCTACCCTTCTAAAGAGTTGAATCCCCTCCTGTTTCTCTGCACCCTTCAGGGACTGGCAGGCTGCAATGAGGTCCCCCCGCAGCCTTCTCTTCTCCAGGCTGAACAAGCCCAGCTCCCTCAGCCTTTCTTTGTAGGGCAGGTGCTCCAGCCCTCTAATCATCCTCGTGGCTCCTCTGAACCCTCTCCAACAGTTCCACATCTTTCTTGTATTGGGGGCCCCAGGTCTGGACACAGGACTCCAGATGGGGCCTCACGAGGGCAGAGTAGAGAGGGACAATCCCCTCCCTGTCCCTGCTGCCACCCCTCTTCTAATGGAGCCCAGGATCCCATTGGCCTTGCGAGATGCAAGAGCCACTGCTGGCTCATGTGAAGTTTCTCATCCACCACAATCCCCAAGTCCTTCTCAGCAGGGCTACTCTCAAGAAGCTCTTCTCCCAGTCTGTATCTATGGCTGGGATTCTTCCGACCCAAGTGCATAAAAATGCATCTATGAAGAAGGTGTTTGAAATAAGGCACGTGGTTCAGATGCCACATCTAAAAGAATCAGCCTTTCGTAGAGGCTTCGCACATCAGCACACAGATCCCTGGGAACAATACTGTTTTCTAAAGGCTGTCATGTTTTTTCAGAATAACCTTAGCTAGCAAAGGTGTCTCATCAGCAAGGGTTATTTATAATGACACGAGACTGGAAGCAGACCTGCAGTAGGGATTCTCTGAGGAATATGATCAAATACTCTGTTCTACTAATAGCAGGAAAAGGGACTTCTAATTTTTCTCCTTTTATAAGCCAAAGGTTTTTAGAAGACTCCAGACTCCTCTGTCTACTTTATGCGATTGATGTATGAGTAAGCACACAGTGATCTTACTGTACCTTATGCTTGCATAATACGTTATCTGTAATAACAGCCTATTGTCACCAAGACACAATAATGCACCAGAGATTTGCAAGTGAAATACTGAAATCAAGTGAATTTGTGTAAGAAGCAATGTCAATTTTTTGTAAGCTTGTCAAATTCACTCACTCCTAATTAAAATCCCAGCAAGACAGTAACAGGCTAGACTCAGCAGGTATATTTTAGCTAATGGAAATTATTAGTCTACACTTCCAGGAAAGGAAAGAACTTACTTTGGGTGCTTTTAATGGAGATAGAAGAATATAAAGCTAGTAACACTTCACAGTTGCTTGTTGGTCTCATGGACTGAAGTCACTTAAGTAGTGTCTGTTTTTCCCCCCATGTTGTGGCTGTGTTTATCTACCCTAGAATTAAGGCCCTACAAATTGTGGCATGTTTAAGTGAGTTTTCCTGGATGATAATCCTCAGTTCCCTTAGGAGGATGCAAATGAGCCACATCTCAGCACTGTGGTAGCAGGAATCTTGACCATTCTATCCCCCCACTAAACACTTTAGGAGCACTCCTTGTTATTAGCATGTTCTGTAAGCTGTAAATGAGCAATGATTTATCTTGTGATGAATCCTTTAAAAGGGCTGTCAGTATTCTGTTTGGAAATTAAAGCAATCATATAATGTTCAACCTTTCTTTTATTTCCTTAACATTAGTGTCTTGCACTACTTAGATACTCTGTGTACCATGACTACTATTGGTGACATTTCTCATTTATTTGTTCCCAGCAATTCTTATCTCTATATGTTCAATTTAACTTAATCTATTCCAAAACTGAAAATGCTGATTAAAAAAGGACAAAAATCAATCTCTTTGTGTATGGCTTTGGGTACTGGGTACTGCTACCTTTGTCCTGGTTCTTACAAAAATCAATAGAAAGGCCTGAGAACACTTAATTCCGAATGGGACTGAGCCCGTGTACGTTTGTCCTTTAAGAATCTAAATTCTTGCTATTTATAACAAGGTGAAATTACATAATCCTTTTATTTATTCAACTATTACTAATGAAATTTTGTACATTTTGGCACTTGAATTGGTAGGCAAGTTTGTTTAATTTATGCTTTTATTGGAGCAGGGGAAGGTAAAGAAAATGAGCCATTGTTTTTATTTGCTGAAAGTATAGATTAAATGTTACATAGTTCTTTTTCCAGGAATTACCTAGCATTGTCTAAATATATGCTAATGAGTAAAACATGCCTTTTACTTTGCATAAAGTACTTGTTTTTACAGGTGAATATTTTAATTGCTTCTAATTGGAGGTATGAACCGGTTTTGAAGTCAACCATAAAACTCCAGTTAATTTTAAAGAGTTTCTGAAACAAACATCTTTATGTCTGCCTGGCTGGCTGATCTATGGTTCTCTCTGGCCTGTAAGATCATCATAACAAAGCCTGTTATGTCATTATGACATAATGAATGAAGACCCACAGCACTTTGGGGCAGGCAGTGATAGTATTTTGCCTGCATTCCACATTCTAAAGCAGTATGTGGTTTCTCCTTATCTGATGCAGAAGTTCTCCGTTCAGGACTGCTGATCAAACAGGAGAGAGCAGGCAAACAAACATTTTGGATCACAGTGCAAAACCCATTTGTTAAACAGTTCCTACTGGTATGATTGAGAAAGAGTCCTGATACAGAGTGATAGCTGGAACGAGCAGAGAGAAACAGTGTTGTACTCCAGGATGGCACCATTTCAAAGAGCAAGGGATAAAATTTATGGAGGAAAGGATAAGGTCAAGGGAATGACTTGCTGAGGCAAAAATGGATGAAAAGGTGATGAGATCTGCTGAATAAATCTTTTGAAGTAGACACAGAATTTAGAAGGTTGCCTGTGGATTAAGAGTCTGGAGACAGTAGTAATTGATATATGCACACCCTTTATGCAGGAAAGAAACTGCCAAAAATCTAGTGAAATCTTCACCTGTTTCCCTAATCAGTAAGATACATGCCAAACAGGGACTGTTCCTTCCTGAGATGACATGTGAGCAACATTGTTGTTCATCTCTGCAGGTAGGTATTTGCCTAAAATTAATTTTCACATCAGTGAATCTTTACCATTAATACAATTTACCTATATTGGCCTGGAGTATACACATCACTGTAAACTATGAGGATTCCACTGGGTGAATTAAGGTTGGAATAATAATATTCAACAATGAATTAAGATGCACTGGCTTTTGCTCACCTATCTTCAGGCATCTGTTACCTAACTTCAAGCTGGCAGGTAGCCAATGGAAAGAGAGAGAGGAAGATCGTATTTCTTTCTTAACAGTGCTTGTCTAAAACACAATTGTCTGAAAATAGCTGGGTTCACTTGCCCTCTAGAAATACACAGTGCTCTTCATAGACCTTCAGGGGTGTTGAGGTGATTTGCTTAGCCTGGAGGAGTAAGGTTAAATGATGCAAATTGAAGCTCTTATTGCTCATCTTGCAAAGAAGAAGCTTTAGTAATTTATTTTTTTGCTGCTGCAATTTCACTGATTGCTTCAAAACTCTCTCAAGAGATGTGGTAGTGTGCCTTTGCTGAGGTTTTTTTGGTGTGTTTTGTGTTATTTTGAGAGGGTTTTTTGTCACCAGTGCTTAAAGCATTAGTTTGAACTTATTTAAATTCAGTCAACTTGTTTGTCATTGAGTCAGTAGATTTTCCTGCACAGGCTTTGGGGCAGTCATACTAACCGCATTGTTCAAGAAGAGAGTGAATGTACTGGTCAGTCCAGAATAAGACAGAAGTTTTCTTTGAAATCCATAATTTCTATAGTTAATTCCACCTAACTTCTTGAAAAGATATCAACGGTATGAGTGCATACTACAGTGCTAGATCAGCTCAAAGTATATTCCTTTCACTCATAAATTTGCTATGTGCTTATTAAAAATCATATGATCTACTAAACAGCTTCTCCTGCAGTGATATCTCTCACAGTAATACAGGGGAACGTGTGTCTTCTCAGGGGTGTTTGTGGGTAATAGGTTCTTCAGTAGCTGTTTATTTTTGACTGATGGATAAATCTAGAGTGGCTAAATCAGATAAAACTGAATATGTCCCTGGAGGTGTTCAAGGCCAGGTTGAATGGGGCCCTGGGCAACCTTGTGTAGATCCAGGCCTGGAGGTCGGTGGCCCTGCCTGTGGCAGAGGGGTTGGAGCTCTGTGATCCTTGGGGTCCCTTCCAACCCAGACCATTCTATGATTCTATGATCTTGTTTGAGCTTGGAGTCCGTCCCTGCACCCCATTCTATTTACGGCACAAATTATCACTCAAGAAACCTATTGCTGGTCTTGTGTTGCTACCAAGTTAGGGAGTGAGTTTCCCTGCAGCTCCCAGCTGCAATGCTGATGGGAGCTATTGGCAAGAACTATTCTCCTAGTTAGGAAAATGAGTTAGCTACAGAGCCAGTTCTCTGCAATCTTATTTATTTTTAATAAACTAAATCTTTAATACTGCAGGTATTGAACAAAAGTGAATAATGTCCCCGTGCTTGTTCTCACACTCTCTGCAGCTGGCGCTTTGTTTTGAGTTGTTCCCCTTTCACTCCTGAGGGTGAGTGACACTATGTACAATGTATTATCTTCTTGAGGGAATCACGTAACTTTTCAGATGTTGCACTCAAATTTCCAAATACATCAGACACTTTGTATGCCTTTGCCTAAGGTAGGTGTGTTTTCCCACATTTAGGTTTCTTCCTGCTGTTTCTGCTACACCCTCACATGAAGATGTGTAATGTCTTCCTACAAATAGCTCTACAAAAATACAAGACAGCAGGTACATCGCTACTGCCAAGCACCCTCCTTGCTTTTACTCACTCCACCTGTAATTGCAAATGGATTAGCATCAAGATACAAATATTAACATCTTGCTACAGTGTGTTCTGTTCTTTTAGATTTCAAAAAGGAAGGTGATATTTTGTAAACTAAATATTAAGATCTAGGAAATAGAAAAAAAAAATCAGACCAAATTTTGCCTTCCATGCTTGCCTATCTAGAGTAGACTTTGAAAGTGATACAGCCTTCAAAAAATTGTCAGAAGAACAATTCTACTTACAGGACTACCACGTCCCTAGTGTCTTGGCCCTATCTAGTCCTGTAGACTTAGTACATGCTTCTTAGTACATGCTTCATGATTTTTCCCTTTTCTAGTAAGTATAGTTTTTAAGTCACTTATTCTAACAATCCCACTTCTACTTATTTCTTTCTTTGATATTGTGCTCAGTAATCATGCCTTCCCAGATTGATAATACTAGAAAACTTCCTAACAGGAGCTAGATGTGGGAGTTCCTAGATACCTGTTACCATTAGTGTGATTTGGCAGTGTGCAGCAGAGTATACAAAGACCAGTTGTTATCAAGCAGCTAGCCCAGGTGAGCTGATTTAGCTGGGACTGTTTCCACACCACCTGACATCAGTCCCCCATAAAAGGGGCTGGGTGGGGAGGGGTACTGGCTTAATGCCTCCAGGACAGTCTGGGTGCAGTGGGACAATACAGATCAAGGTGAGGCATTTATTATGTGACTTTATAAATGTGAGACGCTTCTAAAGTGACTCTTTCTTTGTCTGCAGCTCAGTTCCTTTTTACATAACACCCCCTGGGATTTATCATACTAGTTCTTTAGTTGTGCTTGAAAGCTTTTGACTACAATATCATGGTACTCCCAGAAAGAGCAGTGGATTCTTGAAAGTAAGTGTATTTTGCATCCTGAAACATCCTCCCCCTCAGACCTGTCATATGACTGAGCCTCTTGAAGAGCCAAGTGGGAAATGGAACAAAGGAAACAACTGTCATTTTATAAATCTTCAGAGAAGTACTAAAAATTCTTTGTAGTTTTTTCTTTCACCCTTTTGTGATGATCTCTTATGCGTGACACATTGAAAATGATAGAGTATAAATTCATACATAGGTTAAACAAAGCTGGAAGAGTTTGGACAGGCTTGACAATCCCTTCTCTTGAATGAGCATGTATAGCTGGTAAGCTTCAGACTATAGTTTCCTTTACAACACTCAATATGGAAAGTTTATATCTTTATGTAGAAAATCACTTCACATGCCATGAGTTGTTGAAAACTTGTTGGCTGGTCTAGTATCAGAGCAAGGTGTGACTTAGCTCTGCTTCTGAAAGGGCAGAAAGCTCAGAATCTAAAATGTGAGACTGACATTGAGTTCAAGAGACGACAGTAGTTATTTCTACTGCTGCATCATCCTAACACACAGCTAATAACTTCAGTGCACTGCCTGAGCTCACTTAGAAGGTTCCTTCAGAAAGTGAATGGGTGAAGAAATAAGTTTAATGTAGATAGGACAGAGGTCATATCTGAAACTCAATGTGAATAGAAGTCTTAAAATCCATATATTTCTGAGGGTTTGGAAGCACATAATGGATATATAATCTCTTGCTTTACCACTTATTTGTTTCCAAACACTTCTTCATACTCAGCAGATCAGCATTTATTTAGTTTCATCTGAAATTGGACTACACTGTCTTAGTTCTAGTTTAAATAAAAGTTAACTGCTGGACTTGGAGCTTCCAGTCTGCATTAATATGAGATAATTAAAGGGGGGTGTGGTGGGAGTGAAGTGTGTGTATGTATTAAGGCAGGAAATTGCAGGTGCTTTCCACGGTTCTCCCCTGTCTTCTCGCACCCTTGTAAGAGATGCCTTTACAAACGTTACTCTCCAATTTAAATAAGAACAATGTGGTAGAGCCTGAAGAAATCAGTTATGGAGATATATTCTACCAGCATATTTGAGTGGTTTTAAACATTTTAAAGGGGTCAAGATCTCGAGGAGTGACCAAAACATACTGAACTAATCCATAGCTGTTTTCTCTGGCAATTTATCTGACTTTTCCGTTCTTTGGCCTTTTGATTTGACACAAGCATCTGACATTATTTTATGTGTAGGACAGAATCACTGGAAGCCTGAGACAGCCCATCATCACCACATGAAAGCACAAGGCAGGGTGTGAGCTTCATCCAGGTGGACTGGAAAGGCCTTTATGAACAAATATACCTGCTACACAGGAGAGAACATTGATCAAAGTGGTAACTTTAAGTAGAAATGAATAGGTCTACAGGATTTGGACCTGGACAAATATACCTTTCCTTCTGAAGACATTTGAGATAAGTTACAAAACACCTAAAAACTTCACTAATACAGCTCATTTACTTTGTAGCATCACTTTTGTACTTAGCAGGAATGGTGACAGTGGGCATCATTGTGGACTTAATTAGCAGAAATATTTTTCCCATGCTGGGAGAGTTATCCTGGGATACAGTATGTTAACTTAGGTGAGCTAGGCCACTGTAATGGTACCACAATAACTGAAGCAGCAAAACTGCAGTTAAATACTTAAGCACTTAAAGCTTATTGGAAATTTACTCTTGATTCCACTGGAAACAATTTTACAGCTTCTCAGTGAGTTTCCAATTGGAAGTCAGTGCAGCTGTGCTCAATCACAGCCCAGGGGTTGGTATGTATGAGGTACCAGAGGGCTCCGGGTGTAGGAAGAATTACCAGGTTTTCCTTTGTACCTGTACAAAAAGTGGATGTTTCTTATAGGTGCTATTGATGTACAATTAGTAATCAATTTTGAAATTAAAAATGGATTCCCTGACTTTGAGTACTGAATATCAGGTTTGGGGTGAAAGTTTATATTTACTATTGAAATTATGAAAATATTTGGCAGAGGCAGGTTCTGTTCAGTAAACATGGTTAGCTTAAAGACAACAGAAGCTGTTGGCAAACAAAACAGCTTGAGGTTAGTATGTTTTACTCTGTACAAACATGCATGTAAGCAAAACTAAAATTCAGCAGTCTGGGTTTAAACTGCTCTCAAGGGACCCATAAAGGGCAGGGCAAATGAAGTGGCTGAATGCACAAGGTTAATTAGGCACAGACAACACGCTCAGACTCAAGAAGTATAGCCAAGTATGTCTCTCTGAACTCACAGGAGAAGGAACATTGAGCAGGGGAAAAAATCCTAAAAGTTTTTCAAGAGAACAGAACATACTGGTAATCCTTTCTTACAAGTATTTGTACCACGTCTTATATCAAGCTTCCTTTGTCTGAGAAACTTAATGGCAAGTTTCTCAAAACAGTGGCAGTTTCCCCTTGTCCTCTGTGCCCAGTTCATGCAGGAAACTTGATTCTGTCCTAATATTGATATTACCCTGTTTAAGCTACTAAAAGTGCGACATCATGACTACCCTGATCTAACTGTATGTTAGAATCAGTTTAGGGACAGTCAAAGAGTACAGGGAAAGAACTCTTGTTGCACTTACATTAGTCAAACCTTGTATTAATCTTGCTGTCGGTTTTCTTCCATAAAAATTAACCAGGAACTGCAATATCTTAAAATGACCCATTTATTTGCTAGAAGAGAATACACTTTGGGGCAATTTAAAAGTCATTAATTTCACTTCAGAAAGCATTTCTGACTTTTACTTAATGTTTAATGATTATATTTAGGTATCTTATAATGAAAATATCAGCTTCTCAGTTTTAAAAGTGTATTTAACATCAAAATTAAGTACAGTTAATGAAAACTACTTAAACGAATTCTGCATTGGAAAAAAACCCAAACCTCCACAATCCTCTCTTTTCTCTTGAAAGGAAAAGTGCTGTTAGAGAAGTAGATGTAGGGCCAGCCTTAGTGAAGCTCAGATTTCTTGCTATTGGAAGTCTTCCAGCAATTGCCCTTATACCAATTGCTTTGTCACTGCAAGTCTACCTTTGCCAGTTAAGTGTGTTTGTGAACTACTCCTGAAATTCCTGCCTAATCCATGTTTTCATGCCTGATAGGAACTTTCAGATTTCAACCAGCCTGCCTAGTTCAAACGATCTGAGATCTTGGTGACTGAATTAGGGACACCATGACCACAAATTCCTGCAAATCAAAACTAATTTGGCTTTGTTGTGGAAATATTGACATACTAATGTGTTTCCTACATTTTTAAACAAAGAGGTAGTAGGTGTCAGGATGGCTTGATACAGATCACAGTGAAATTGCCATATAATTTATAGAAAGCCCATGCATAGTTCAGGTACGTTCCTCAAAATATGATGCCTCAGGCTGAGTATAAATACTATTAGCTTTTAAGACCAAGGTAAATCTTTTGATATGTCATTATAAGTCACTCATAAAAATAATATGATTGAGATTTGGGCTGTAAGACAGACAAAAACAAACCTTTTGAGTGGTAGAATTATTTTGTATTTTTCACATGGCTTTGAATTTTGAAACTCCATGATTCACAAGCTTTGCCTGTTAGTGCTGAATTTTGAAAAGTGCAAGTGGCTGTTCTCTTGTGGATCTGATGGCTCCATAAATCATCAACCTTTCCCTCATACTGTTAGGTGTAAGAGCAAGGAGTAATCCAACCATACTGCAGTTATGTCTCCTTCCCTGGTTGTCCGGGAATGCATATGCGCTGTATGCAGCAGTGGCAGTACTGAAGCAGTGGCCTAAGGGCTAGCTGTGTATGTCATCTTAGAAAGCAGAAGCAGCTGAATAAAAATATACACTTAAATGCTCTTTGTTGACACTACAATGCCAAACTGGGAAAACAGGTTGTTTTGTTAAGCAACTGTTTGACAGTCTCCAGGGATTCAAAGCAGACAAAGTGTGGAAAGGCACAAAAAGGGGTTCTGTAAAGGAAAATGAAGGGAGCATAAGTTTTTTTAATACTCCATAAATATATTAAGATATTAGTACATATGTCTGAGGATTGTACAAGAACGGGGTTTACTGAGGCTTGCCCACTCATTTTGAAACCAGAAAATAAACTGTCCTTCATCTCTTCAAGTTGCCCTTTTTACACTACCTCGAGCTTCTTGGGCTCCTTTCACATTGTATCAGTAAAGTTCTGCCTAGCTCCTGTGGCTGTTCTTACAGTCTATCTTCAAGCTGCAGGAGAGGTAGGTATTCTGTCAGGCTTCTCCTGCTGCTACAGCCTGTCACTTTATTGCCTCTTTGATGAATCTCAACAGCTTTAATTGATTTTAAAAATAGAAGTGGCAAAAATAAGATAAAACCAAAAACATATCACCCGTTCCTTTTCCTGTATAGCATATTCAACTGACTTTCAGAGCAGCCAACAGCAATGCTCATGGAAGCAGTTCACCCAGCAGTTTATGAGCTGGAGCCCATTTTTGCAACATGGCTATCTTACCAAGAGGTAAGGTAAGAACCAAATTCTATACTGTCATGCAGAAAGTCTGGAGGGACTTCTCACTGTTGGGTGAATGGGATGCTCGTGTCAGCCTGTACAAACATGGATCATTTAATCTCTTTTTAACTGCTGAAACCACTAGAGTTCTTAAAAATCTGATATACTTCACTCAGAGGGATGGGAGAAGCTTTTAAATTCCTGGCTTCCATAGCCAGAAGGGATGGAGAGATGATGGTTGAAATTGGCCAGCCTTTTCCTGTTGGCAGGCTTGTTGTTTGTCTTGATCTCTGTCACCATCATCCCCATTGCACAGTGGCAAGATGGGAAGGTTTATAAGGAGAAGTCTGTAGTGAATGAAAGAGGAGGGGAATATGTTTTAAAGTGTAGGTGTATAACATTAGAAAAATGCATTAGTCTCTGCTTCTGCTTTTGAGAACACTAATGGGGTAAATTGAAATTTCACTAAACTTACATCTTGAATTGAAAGTGTTTCTGATCTTTCAGAACAATAGTGCTTTTATGCCCTTGTTCATGGACCGCCTGGATGGTACATATACAGTGGGAGGCCACCACTTACACTTAGCTGAAAATTAACTATGATGACCGTTACAGCTTAAATTAGGTTTCCCAGCCTCAGAAAGCCTTACAAATGAGATAAATGCAAGGTTGGAAAAGACATTATTGCTCACGAGATGAGGTGGCCTTCTGCAGAATTTATTGGATGGACCTACAAGTCCTGACTGCTGTAGATGCCCCAAGTAAAAATTTCTGTTCTCACTTGGTATATCACTTTAGTTTAATTGCCCTCTTTCCTTCCAGTCATTTATTTCCCCTATTTATACAATCTGCTTTCCCCATAACAAAACTAATCTGATAGACCTGTTTGGGCAAATAAGTATCTCTGTTGGGCTGTGAAGAATGGAGAGTGATCAGAGTGCATCTGCTCTAAGCTAGTAGATGTAAGTAATGTTCAGGGTTACTTCCCCTGTTTACTTTTGGAGTCTGATAAAGGCCTGGAAATGTAAAACTGTACAGAAAATTCTCTCTGTTTCTCTAAATTCTCATAAACTAGAGTTTAAATAAAATCATTAATAAGTCTCAGATGCAATGGGAGATGGACATATTTCTGGACCCCAGTAAGTCTGGCTAAATTCTCTCAGACTGGTATAATTAAGAATAGTGCTGGTAAGCAATGCACAGCTTATACTTAATTTCAAGTGGATTTCATTTCATTAGCTTTGAGAGAGAACAAAACAGCAACAAAAATTCCACAGAATGAACATTGAGATCTCTGACAGCTTTTCCCCAGCACACTGCCTTGATTCTCAAGGTCTTTAAGCCAAAAAGCTCTCTTTTTCTGATTCCTGACCTAGTTGTCTTTAGACAAGTGTGCAAAGTTCACATCATGCTAAAGTAATTCAGGTGATGAGTATGGGCTGATGTACTAAGGCACATTCCTTTAACGACCATGTTAGGGCCTTGCACAAGTCCTGTGTGAAGAGTGTTTGTTACTGATGAGCATGGTGGTTAAGAACTCAGAATACTGTGGCATCCTCAGAAAAAGCTAGAAATGTATTCCTCTTCAGAAAGTGTTTTAGCTGAAGAACTATTTGACAGATCATGGAGCAACTTATGAAAAAATACCCTAAACAAACAGTTACAGTTTACTTTCAGGGTCTCACCAGGCACCTGTGTGCTAGAGTGCCTGAAAGTACACATGTAAAATAAAGTAGTATCAAAGAAAAGTTGGGAAAAATTATCCTCAGTCCATGATCCAGCTGACATATACTCCTGGGGTGTTTGGAAAGCGATGCTGGTTCTTAGACACTTGTATTTGGTGACTGACTAGCTCTTCTCCTTATAGTCTATCTAGATCTAGTAAAGAGAGTAGCAGGCTGTGATAGAAGATCTGTCATTTGCTGCTACAAGAAATGGAGTATGTGAACCTCTTGGCAGCAATGCACTTCATCTGGCTGCCAGGAAAAACACCATATTTTTGTCACTTACCTTTTTGTTTCCAAAGTATCCTGAGATTTAGTGATCAAAGATCATTGGTTTAAAAACTAAACTGGAATTGGGGACAGGACTAGGGGCAATGGCTGTAAACTGGAGCACAGGAAGTTCTGCACCAACATGCGGAAGAACTTTTTCATGGTGAGGGTGACAGAGCCCTGGGACAGGCTGCCCAGGGAGGTGGTGGAGTCTCCTTCTCTGGAGATATTCAAGTCTCTTCTGGATGCCTATCTATGTAATATGAGCTGGGGAGCTGCTTTGGCAGGGGGGTTGGACCCGATGATCTCTAGAGGGCCTTCCAACCCCTAAGATTCTGTGAATTTTAAAAAGCAGAGTAAATAAATAAACAGAAACCAATTAAAAACTACAGTAGCAAGGCTTTACTATGCATTGAAACCAGAGAGGAGCAAAGTGCACCTGTTATGTGGCGTTTATGAACAAAGGCTATCGACAGTTAGAGAACTGCATTTTCTACATAAAGCTGCTCTAAGTAGAAAACAGTGGCTCCCTGTCTTACTGTTTAACACTCAAGAACTAGACCTTAAATTTTTTTAAACAGTATTTTGTCATTGTTAGTTGAGCCAGGACTACTTTTGATGTATTTTCCTAAAACATGTACTACAAAAAGGTCACAAGTAAAGCAATTGTGAATAATAATTATTATTAAAATACCATTTCAATGAATTATTTAATTTTTTAACATATGTGAATCTGAAATTCTGAATGCTGAGTATTTATGAGTATTTATCAGCATTTGAGGATCTGTCCAGATGAACAGATTTCACCTGAGGGTAAATTAGACTGTTTTGATGATATTGAAGTCATAAACATATGGTTAATCTGCTAATTCCAGGATACCATGTCTAGTCTGTGTTTTGCTGACTGATAAACTTTAACCAAGATACTAGAACTATATATATATTTTATTAGTGGAACTTCTAAGAGTCATGGGAACTTATAAAAAATTTCTCACAGGTGTCTACAAGTTCAGAAATTATATAATGGAATTAGCCTGTATGGAATTCTATTGCTCTGGATCATAAAAGTTTCAGGACTCTTCCATAGATTGAAAGCAATCCAAGAGTTTTGCTATTTAGTCATTATCAAAATCAGGCTGTAAACAACCACATTCGTCTGTTTGCATAAACTTACATCTGTTAAAACTGTAATTGAAAGGAGTATAAACCTATTCACAAAATCAGGCAGATATTGGTACACATTTCAGTTTTTAAATCAAGAAAGTATTTTACAAGGGTTTAAATAATATTTTAAACCTAAAAAAAACCCAAAAACAAAACACCAAAAAACCTTGCCAGGTGGGTTTTGTTTTGTTTTTTTTACTTTGAAACTATTATTTTATAAGATTGCCAAAAATAAGCTGGGCATGTTATTTTTAAGAAGAAAACAAAGAAAGCTGAAGAATCGTGAAAACTATGTTTGGATCAATTCTTTTGTGTTGTTGTAAACAGTCTTCCTTGCTTCACTCTTTTCAGTCAGCAGAAACATTAATTTTAGATAGCTATTCCCTGCATTTAACTGAGGAATGATAGCTTCAAAACTGGAGGTACGTTTCATTCACTTAAATTGTGATTTAGTTGGGAAAGGACTTAACTGTTTGCTTAAAAGGTTCAGCAACTATTTTGTGCCTAAAGAAAAATAATAGTGAAGGCAAAAGGATATCAGTCAGGAAGTATGACCTGTGCTTCTCAGCCCTGCTTTGCTTCATTTATTTAAGTTTTCTTGCCTTCACCAAAAACTTATTCTTCTGAAATAGAACAAGTTGTTATAGCTCATTAAAATGTATAAGTATATAATCTCTCTTGCTGTTTTGAGAAGTTCAGTGTCTGCTGCATAAATTAAAGCACCTACACCTCAAGAATGGATGGGATACAAAAAAAGAAGTACGAGATTACTGACTTTAGAAAGAAGATTGGCTGGAGGTGCTTTGTTTCATAATGCCAGCACCAAGCTAAAGACAGTTTGTCATAAAACCATCAGGTGCCAAGTCATTACGCCTTATTTTATTGAGGGAAATACCTATTTTTGGCATCCCAAAAATCTATGAAGTAGGTACATGTTATTACATCAATTTCATAACAAGATAAAAGAAATGGAAAGAGTCTTTTCAATCAACTCTGTCTGAGATAATGTAGAGAAAGAACATACTTTGTCTAGTCAGGGTATATACCAGGTCCAGACCAATGAATGCTCAATGAAATAACTCAAAGTTGAGTGAAAACCAATATGAGGGATAGAGGGTGAAAGAAATATATTTCTAATTTCCCCTGAAATCGAAATGCTGAGGAAATTTCATTTTGGAAATTCCATGACATCATGCCTCTGAAAGAAGCTATATTCTCCTTATGGCCATAATTGATCTTCCAATTGATGATCTCATCAGCATTATTCTTTTTTCTGACCTGTCCCACCAAGCCACTGAAGCACAGCTAACACATTAGCCATTTGATTCCTCCTCTTTCACTCAGGGACAGCTCAAGCTCATGCATGCTCTGATACTTTTATAAATTGAAAACAAATGAGTGCATGCTTCCATGTCATTGAAGCTGGGAGTCATAAGAACAACTATTAATTCAATTTAAACTCTGTTGCTCTACAAGTCTCAAGATACCTTTGACAAAATATTGCCACCAAAGTGAAGGAAACATGGTTTGTTAAGTTTTTTCTTCTTTTTACTACTTTGGTTTTCTGTAATCGCCTCTACTGAGGCTGACTTAGCAATGGAGCTTACACACTCACTTATGAAAAGTCAATCTCTTGCCTTTAGTTAGGCCAGTATTTCTGGATGGCAGATGTCTTTCTAGGAAAAGCTACCTTCACCTCCCACTAACCTATATGCAAGGGCAAGATCATTACCAGCCTTTCCTCACTTCCAGCTTTACAAGCTGACTACAGTCACTATGCTCAGTATATGCTGTTTGCTCTCTGAGAAGTTTTGTATTTGCAAAGTAGCACCTCTGTCCTTAGTTGTGGCTAAATTTGATTGAGCTTGAATGGCGGAACAAAGGAAAGATGTGTCTAACCCATCTCCACAGCACAACTCTCCTGAGAATACAGGGCTAATGTGGAAGTTAAGCAGGATATCACTAAAATATTGACATCCCCTCACTACCGAAGTATGGCAGAGAGTGTGCATTTCATATGTAAAACTGTCAAGTTTCTATCTACTGAACAGAATTCACTTCCCTGTGGAGTATCTTTAGAGGCTGTGTGTGGCTCTGCTTCTCCTGCTGTTTTAATCTGATACTGATACACATGTGATAAGGGCAGACATAACAAAAGCTAAGACATGTCACTACAGGGTTTCCTGGACTCATAGCTAAGAGCTGTGAAACTGGGAACAGTTTTTGGCTAGACATATGCTTTCCTTTTGACAGAAGATCTGCGTCATTTTCAGGGACGTGATATAGCAACTTCTTGCTTTAGACTTGCTTGTATTTAAATCTATTCAAGAGTCTGAAAAAGTATCCAGTCTCATTCCAGCCTGAATTATTGTCACCAGTATATTTTAGCAAGACAAACTTCAAGAGAAGCCCAGGACTAGAATATCGTGCATGCTGGAACTTAAGTCAATTTCTCCGCAAAACACTTGTGTGTCAATACTGTGCTTGGTTTGGAAAGAAAGATCTAAGCACTGGCCTCAGCTTCCTCTGTGGAGAAAAGCTGTCTGCACAAACCTCCAGAGAAGTCAATGTGCTTTTCCACAGGCAGAGATGAACCACCTGTTTGGAATGACTTCCAAGTCCAAGGTGTCAGGACTGCTCGGGGCAGGGCAAGGGGTCAGAATTGTAACTTCAGTTTATGTGCACTCTGCATACCTAGGTCAGGACTTCAGGCAAAAGGGTTTGCACCCAAAACTTGATACTTGTATTTTCTTATCTGTGCTTTAAAAAGCCCGTTTCAGTGTGTGTGCTTTTTCATAAGCAAACTTTCTTCCCCTAGATTTCTTGTATAAATAAACAATTAGTCATGCTCGACAGATGGGATATTAAATAAACAGATGATCCAATTTGAGTGGACAGTTTGTGGAAAATACTGATGTGTTGCTATCTATATACATTCCTCTCCAGTGAGGAATGCTGCCTGAGCCTGGAGATAACTACTGTGCCATAAAAACAAGTTCTGTAATGATGAGGAAATCTCCATGCGATGTTCCGGAGGCTCTGATTGATAATACGAACTGGAATTGCAGAATAAATGAAAATGCAGTATGGCCATTATCTGCCTGGCAGCAATGCCAGAAACCAGTAGAGAAGATATCAGCACTGGGATGATACCGATGAAGTGCTAGACTGGTACAAAGGAGATGTTGATTCTAAACTTCCTACTGCTTTGTTCTTGGTAATCAGAGGCAAGCGAGTCCATCTGGTAGTATTTGAAAAACACATATTAGCACAAACTTCCTTGGGAGCTCAATGTATTTGGATTTCTAGATTTGGAAAATAATCAATATTAACAGTTGTATTATTGCAAATAATGGCACTGGATATGGCATGCTGAGAGCTCTACCCACACTTTTAAGTAGATAAATTTCCAAAGCTATTCCTTGAAGTTATACCTTTCTTAGCAGCCAATAAAGCTGTAATTATTGATATGTTAGGTTACCTCTCTAGAGGTAATAAGGACACAGCTAGTAGGAACAATTGCCTGTACTTGCTAGGTATGCTTCCAAACAAACAGATCATTAAACTTTCATTTATGTCTATCCTGAGACAGCTGTGTCTTTTGGAGTGCGATGAAGATGATGCAGTATGCCTATGATGACACTTCTAGACCAGAGAGCACTTGGCACCTTTCCACTTCCATGCCTGGGAGAGACTGGGTGTGTATCACCTGTCACCAAGTTTCTTTTCTGTGGGAAGTAGGGCTGGGAGCAAAGGATGGGCAAGAATCTGTGGCATGCTCCAGCCAAGTCTCCAGCTTTGACAATCAGGAACAGAGGGGACCACCTGGCTCAAGATGAATATGTAGAGTGCTGTAACTTCAGTCAATTTTCACAACATCCTGTTAATGTAACAGTGCATTATACTAGTATGGAAATGTTTCTTAAGAAAAAACCCCAGTATGTTAGGGAGTTTGAGAGGAGGTAGTTTCTTGAGTGATGCACTTCCCTGAACCACAGAGAAAAGAAGTGACTTGTAATATCCTTCTTAAGGTGAGAATTTTCTGGCTTCTGTGCAAAAGCCTATCTATAGCCAAATATAAGAATGGACTAGACCAAACACCCAACTAGTTGACAATCATGTCCCTCAATGCCAAATAGCAGAAATGGGAAAGTGATGTAAGAAATACAAATACTGGAGTGTATTCTCTGATAGTACCCAGGATTGATTTATGATGGATCCCAGCCATCATGCCCTTTGCCTTTTTGGCTTCCACACCATGATGACAATTTCTGTGGGATAAACGGAGTAACATGAGTGCTATACCTTGACACCCTTGCCAGCAGTCAGCTCTGAAATTGCTCTTTCCAAACCTAATGTACGCACAGAAAAATAGGGATATTCCCTTTATGCTGGAGAGAGCTGTAAGAAAGCAGGGCATCCAAGTTCACAGTCTGTTTGTTCATATCTATTCAAGAGATTATTCTTGAGCATTTGCTGTGGGGTTTCAAGTTAAGGGATTAAACTTTCTCCTGATGCAAATAGGTTTAGCTGTCTTTGATGTCAGTGGAAACTGTACTGGCTGACCCCCTTGTTGAACTTAGCTCATATAAGTCTTAGATACTCAGAGAATATTTTCACCTCTCACCCACCCACACTGTGATCATGAATGGCAAATAAGGAAAGAACGATTTGCTACAATGCACTTTCATATCTGTGATGGAAATTAACTTGTTATATAGTGTTCTCAGATTTTACATGCAGAAAATTATAATAAGCATGGGTGTGAATAAACCAGTTGCACTTCTGAATGCTGTGTAACTGCAGTAGTCCCTTAAGCATGATGAAAATCCATGTAAAATAAATTAGAGAGCATATTCTGTGTTAATTTGGAGTTTGTTATAACAAAGCCTTCAGGGAATAATACTTCCACCTACATCACATCTTAAACCTTACTTCTGTATGCATTTCTACCTTTGACCTTATTCTTCTAGTAATATACAGAATAATACACAGAAATACTGTCTATGCTCATCTTATTGTCTGAAATTGACATTATAAGAAAGCTGAAACAGGAATAAAATACCTTTTGTTTCTCAGATGTCTGGTCACTTACTGAATGCTGTATACATTTGCCCGCAACCAGAATGAATTGCTTTTGTAGTTTCCCACAGATAACAGCAGTGAGTAATTTGAGGTCCTTCATGATGAACATCTTCCAGGCAGTCTCATTCACTCCTTTAGAGTGGTGATTCCTACCTCAGAAACAATTATAGCCAGGCCTGATTTTCCAACATGCTAAACTTGAAGTAAGTAGCCCTGTGCTTTCCATTACACCGGCCCTTGCAATTGAGAAACATCTACAAAATCATTATCTTATTGCCTTCAAACACTGTTTTCCCATTATGGGCATAAGACAGCATGGTTAGCCTGTGCCACAGCTAACCATGGTCTTGCTTTGTGCTTCCTTATCTGCCTGGCTGGTTTCTGTTTTCTTTTGCTTTCCCTTCATTATTTTTTAATAGGAGCCAACCTAATTTTTTTCTAGGTTTGTCCTGTATGTCCTACAATGGAGTCCTGGGACTTCAGGAATCACTGTACCACAAATAGGAAATAATTTCCCTATCAGTAAAGATTATGCATGGGGCAGAGCAGCTCAGTGTCACTGAATTCCCATTCACATGTACTCTCTATGGTAATGTATCCAGCATATCTTTATGTCTAAGTGTTTTTTGGGATTATCAGTGTTAGGGGATTCATCTAGTGGGCCTTTTGGCTGCTGAAACTCCTGCTGGAAGCTTGGTTCACTTCAGCTTTCCCTGCGGTACATGGCTACAAATCTCCACGAACCTGCGCAGCTAAACCCTGTCAAGATGATCCACTCCAGTATACTTCTGTACATTTTTTTCCTTTTGACTAATTGTTACTTGTGTGGTGTGGGCCAAGAGAGGCAAATGGGTGTCTGAGAAGAATTCTCATCTTCTGTGTGAAACTAGAATACCAGGGAAGCTTAAAGTGCTGTCTGGGATATGACACAGTTTCCTTCTCCCACTAGAAGGAAACTCTTGGTTTCTGTAACTTCTTTTTATACAGTTCCCTTGTCCTACATTTTTCCCCTCCCAAATTATATTATGATGTGTGCATATATATATAAATGCAATTAAACATGCTGCAAATCTTTGATACAGAGATATACTAATGATCAACCTGCTGACTCCTTGATTTCCCAGTTGTCATTTTACTGCCTTATTACAATTTATTTTTTCTTTTGAAGAATCACATTTCCAGCTTTGAATTGGATTTCTGGGAATAAAGGACAGCCTTGGAGATGGCTTCATGAAGGAGTTACTTGGCGCTGTATTTTCCCCAAGTCTAACATTCGTTTTGGCTAGTTCAGCCAAGGTTATCAAGCCAAGAATGGTCAAGAGAAAAGTGACTTTTATGTTTTTTCAAACCAGGCCTTGCTGTCACTGCCTCCCAGACACCTTCCTCTCCATCCTCACATTATCCTTTACCATTTAGCTTACTGGTTGGAAATCTGTGGTGTAGGGGGCAGAAATACTGTTTTACACCTGAAAACCATATACTACTCTCTATTCAGCCATGTTTCTAACAATGTTCCAGCATGGTTGTTTTATCTCTGTCTTTTTCTCATTCATAACCTTGGGCTAAGGATCCCCACAAAGGTGATCATCTGTGAAATGGGGAAGTCATATATAATAAAGGACTCTGGAATGTGTGGATGTGATAATGTCAGGAACCATGGGACCTTGGGGTATTTGCTGAAACCCAAGTGGAGGAATTGGATGCAGTGGGGATGTGCCTTGCTCCTTTCCCCTCTGCCTGTAGTGCCCTGAGGAGGGGTGGCCTTAGAGCTCAGCACCTGGTGTACCAAACCATAGCATCTGACTGCTCAGATGGCTGACTTTGGCCCTGCAGAGTGTAAAAAAGAAAGAGCAAAGATTTATCAGAAACTTATGGAAAAATGTACCTGAAAGGTTTTGCAGGTGTACAACCCCAAGTCAGAGGCTGCAGACACTGGGGATGTCTGCATGGGGCTGGAGGCAGCCTTGGAGGTTTCCTGCCACACCTGCTAGCCAGGGTCAACCCCCTTTATAAGCTTATGCATGCTTTCTACACAACTTTTTGGAAGTTTTCGGCTGCAGACAATTGAATCTGAAAGAAAACCCAATCAACCCATACCTGACATTGAGCTGAGGGGAACTCGGTGGAAGTCAGTGGACAGCAACACATCTGGTGCCTGACGGTTCAGCGCGGGAGTGACAGCCACCTAAGTCACTTTGTAAGTTCTTTTTACGTGCTGAAGTACCTTTTCTGAGGTAAAGTGAGACGGCGGGAAAGCTCTGCGGGCAGCGCGAGCGGCTCCCCGCCTCAGGAGGCGAGCTGCGGCGCGCGGTGCCGAGGGGAGGGCGAGGGCGGCGGCGCGGGCTGCCCCGCTGAGGAGGGGAAAGGGGATGGCGCTTCCAGCCGGGAAGGACAGACAGCCCCGAATTTTGCCTGAGAGGGGTGTAAATTACGCCGTAAAGCAGTTTAGTGCCCCTGACTGAAGGGGATTATCGTTGTTCCCTGAAGTGAAAAGCTGTTCGTTGAGCTTGTTTCTCAGTAAGGGCAGAGAACTCAGCTGTTGCTGCTCGGCAATGACGGCTGGCTCCAGGTGGCTTTGTTAGAGAAGGGGCTGATCTAACGGATGGCAGCTGGGTGTGAGCAGAAGCCTGAGGTAATCTGCTTTGTAACTCACCCCAGGACAAGCAAATACTGCATTTTGGGGCTTGTTAAAAAGCATCTGACAGGACTTCAGCATGGATTAAAGCATTGAGATGCCTGACTACCCAGCGCTCAGGTGGGGTCAGAAGCTCTGAGGTACCGCCGCTTCGCTGCTTTGTTCAAAGTATTCCAGGCACGCAGAAATTGACTGAACTGGAGAAGCCAGAGCTGTGGCTGTTGCTAGGGGATAAACTCACAGTACAGTAAGAGGGAACCTTGTGAGCATCGGGCGAGCACGACGTGAGGTACTGTACAAAAAGTAAAGGACTGAAGCAGCGCTGCTGCACAGAGGTGCGAGCAGGAGACTCGCGGGCTCTTGGAGACCGGCTGACACATCCCTCAGCACTGAGCAAGTGAACAGCTGAGGAGCATCTAAACTGGTAAAATTAAGAGAAAAGAAGCATGGCTTTGCTTCCTTAATTCTAGCGGGTTTTGCGAAGGAATACTCTGCAGCCTTCTACATGCGAAATCCAAGTACAGTGTCGGCAGAATAGAAAAATAGTGCTATTTTCTTGTTCCTTTGGGCCTGATGAGAGTAAAATTGACAGCTTAATTGAGATCATCTGGAAGCGACCCCAAGAAAACGGTCTTCGAACAGCAGCTGCTTTTGTTTGCAGCAGTCACCACCCTGTGACTCCAGCATTAATTGCGGCATTACCAGTGCCCGGTGTGGCAGCCTGCAAAGCCTGGCGGAGCAAGCCCCGCCCCCTTCCCTGCCCGGCTGAGGTGTTGTCTGTGCTTAGCAACTTCCATCAGGGTATCGCGGCATGTGTGTGCAGTCGCAGCCGGGAGGCTGAGGAGGAGAACTCTATCTTTAACAAAAGAGGGGTAAGAATTTCTCCCCTCTCACCTTTCCTTGTGGCTTTGAGGAGGCGAATCTCGGCACGGAGGCTGGGGTTCAGCGTGTGAGAGGGGAGTTTTGCGTATGGCACAAACTGACATCTCAACTTTGTGAAGGACTCGCTTTTTATTTTTTGGTTTGTTATTCTTGGACTTTGTAAGAGAGAAGAGCCTTCCTGCCCCTGAGAACCATGAGTGGCTGTTCAAAGAGGTGCAAGCATGGGATTGTCAAATTTGCTCAGACTATTTTTAAGCTCATCACAGGCACTCTCAGCAAAGGTAAGAGAAGACATTTTAGTTTATATTGTTCTATGCTGGCAACCTTTTGGGGGAGTTTTGTGGCCTTTAATGAGGCTTGTGATAAAGTTGATCTCTTTAGAGGTGCTTTTGTTTAATTCCGGGAACTGGCTGCTCTGAAAGAAGTTGCTATTTGTTGTGAAGATGTGAGCTGTGCTTACTATAAAGCCATATGCAGTTGTTTTTAACTCGTGTAGTTTGTAACTTGATTTGTCTATTTACCCTCGCTCCCAACGGCAGTGGGCTATTTCAGTGTCTTCAAGGATGTGTTTCTGAAAGCAATTGGTGTGCAGCTTCAAAAATCTAAATTTCTTAACTGTCAGTGGTCGGTACTTATCCTCGGTGTTATTTTCTAATTTAGTGGTTTTGCTTGAAGCAGGAGTATATCTTGGTTCTAAATTTAGGTCGCTGCTTACCTCATGTATTTCAGTACCTTTTGTTTACCTACAAATATGTATTTGTTTTCTGGTCCCCCACACCTTGTGTGTTTTACCATAAACAAGCATAATAGTACCAAACTTATTGATGTTGTTCTCTTAACTAAAACCCAAGAGTAAACAAAGCAAATGCTCTATTCTGCTTCGTAAACCTAGTAGTTCCTGGGATGATGTGTTGAGGTAAGTTGTTACCTTGCTTGTCAGTCATTGTTTTCATAATGATGCTTCTCAGCATCACCTACTGCAGCTGCTTAAGTGAGTATTGGTGGTCTGTTGGGGAAGATAGAAAGCAGTGGTATGCCTGACTGCTGTTTACCTGTTGAAATGTAGACCGTGTCTAGGTGAGGTTCAGACCTCTCCAAGTTTCGCGTGTGTTTGCTTGAAGAGGGTGTGACTCTTCTTTAATAATTCGGTTTAGGCTAAATTTTAGTGGAGAGACTTGTATGTGGCTGAAGAGTGTCTATTACGATGTGGTTGTTTGGGATTTTTTAAAGTATGAAGCTTTTAAGAAATGTATTTATAGTTAAGGAGCAAAATAAAAACATCTATTTCACATAAGTTTAGAATCCTTTGAGGTGTGTGGCTGTGCTGGCTGTCTGGAGCGCATGTGCTCCTGCATGAATTTTAATGTTTAAGTTGTTTCTTAGGATAAACTAAAGCAGGCTGTGGGATGACTTCTAAAATAGCAAATGTGAAAGTGCCAAGAACTGCTGTTACATGCAGCTTCCTTTTGTGGAAACCAGGGAAATATTAAATCTGTCTCTCTAGAAAAGAAATGTAGTTCTAAGACGGCTTTCTCATATTAACCATACTGGATTTCAGAAGAAATCTGCTTGAGCATCTTGTCTGTTTCACATTAAGAATACCGGACAGGTTGGTTATTTTTAAAATCAACATTACATCTTCTTGTACTTAATTATTCTTTTTCCACTTTTTGTCCTCTCTGTCATCCATAGGCTGTCAAACACCAGCGGAGGAAAGATTAAAAACTTGCAAAAGTCTGTCACAGAAAAGAGCTGTCAGATGTTGGTTATAATTCATGATTAATGTCAAGATGTCTCTTTAATATTAAAAACAAAAGAAAAAGTCATAGAAAAAAATATAGCAAAATAAATTAATTAGCATGGTAGGTAAGAGAAAGTAGCGGTAGGGTGCTGTCTGCAAGACGTTGTCCCCTACAGCATGGTGTATTTGTATTGCGTGTGGTGTACATGGTGTACTGCATTTGTGCTTTTTTCAAGAGACAATAGAACATGGGTATATACTGTTATATTCACAAGTGATCTACAATAACCTTTGTGCTGTTTGCTTGAGCTCACTTTAAGGCAAGGGGAAACCTGTGTTCTGGTAGTTTCCCATGTGCTCCTGTAGAGCAGGTTGTCTAATGGGGAGTGTTCAAGCAGTTCTTTTGACTCTGAAATATCCCTTTGCCAAAGGAAGACAACGTTTTGGTCTGACAGTAGAAAAGCACCACACAGCTAGAAACGAGATTACAAAATGTCCAAAGCTTGCTTACTTCACTGTGTTCCCCCCGCTTTTTCCTCTTAAAGATGCCAGTGTTGTGTTCTCATTGTCTTTGCAGCCAATGCAATGGTATTTTGCAATTTTTAGCTGCATCTTTCCTGTGGCAATATATCATTTCAAGCTGCTTGGATTAGATAAGAGTGGCTTCCTAGGATTCAAAGCATTTAAAGCTCTGATAAACTTATTTTTCCCTACTCAGCTGCTTGTGTCTTGAACTGGAAGAACCAGATTCAGGAAGGAATAAATCATGTAAATGAGTTTGTTGCATAGATAGCAAAGACTCGCTATAACTAAAATGCGTGTTTCTGTATTATTACCTATAAAAATAACTAGAAAGAAAATTATTAGCAGTTTTGCTCAAGAGTGTTGAATTAAAAAAAAAAAGTTTTGTCCAGTTATACCAGAGCTAATTGTTTATTTCTTTTACTGAAACTTCTGTGTGCAAAGCCAAGAAATAGAAATGAAATTGTTGTGTATTGCTATTATTATGGGGTTTTTAATTTACACTCTAGACATGCTCATATATTCAAACAATATTCGCTATGTTCTTCATCCCACTCCTGACTCATTTCTTCCATGCTGTTTAATAGGGTTTTTTATTTTTACTTTGAACACCTTTTAGAAGGAAAAGCCTTTGAGAGGCACGAGATTGATTCTCTTCTTATGCTTCCATCCTTCTGAGGGTTATTGCAATGGGAGATATTCCACAGTCCAGTGAGAGGTAATCCTTAGTTGTGCTCTATGGCCTCTGCTGTTTTAATAATAGCATTTATCTTTACCCTAGATTACAATAAGGAAATGAGACTGAGCTGTAGCTATATGGCCCTTTTTTTTGTGTCAGGGTAGGATGAGACAGCAGCCTCTCCTTGCAGACAGCACTAAAGGAGTAGGCACACCTGATGCCACTGTGCACTCACCAGCCTGTTGGTTATGTCCTGATTTAAATCTTTAGGAAATCAAAGTTTACAACCTTGTAAAAGTTCATAGCTGGTACCTCTGCAGAGCTGGACTGTCAAATTTGGCAGCTTCACTCTTAGTGCATTTGGAAAACCTCTAGTAACAGAGCAGAGTGTGAGCGATGTTGTCTTGACCAAAGATATCTCAACTGGGGAGGAAAGTGTGTGGGGGGGGAAGGTTTTGTGAGAGGTTTGGATGTTCTTTCATGTTACCTCTACTGTGTCAAGTGAATGGTGGTTCACCCTCCATGCCCTGGGAGCAAGTTGGGGTGGTACGAATAAGTTTGTTAGGGGATTCCTGTTGAGCAGAGTAATTAAACAAGTCTGTGTGTGTGAAGATACTGCTGATGTCATTAAAAACCTAGTACAGGAGGACCTTGCTGAGTGACCGAAAATAAAGCTGGAATGAGACCTCTTCAATTTCTAGTAAAGTGTTCTAATTATCAACACAAGAAAAGCAAAATTATTTCAGGGACCAGCTCCTTCAAAATGTTCCTTTGCAAAAACAGATAAGCTTCTGCAAATTAACTACCCTTTCACCTTTGTTCCAGAGCTGCCCCTCTTTTAGTCCTGCTATTAAAATGCCTGCCAAAGGCTCTCATTTCTGTTTGCTTGCTTCTCCCATCTCTTCTGTAATGCAATTCATTTGGAACTGGTAATTTGTCCACTTTTCATAGTTTTAATTGCCTAATTATCTGTTTCACTGCAGTGATAAAGTCTTCAAACATCTTGCTCTTAGCACAGCTTCCCCCATCACAAAAGAGGAGTATTCTGAGTAGTTTATGACAATGTGGTCTCTTTTGCTGCTTCTCTGTGAACTCAAATTACAGCTAGCCTTCTGGGATGTTGTGTGAAATGGTAAGGAAAGTGCATGGTCCCTTTTAGTCACATTCTGTCTCTCTCGCCTCTTAGTGGAAGTTAATTTTGTTCCTTTGGAGTATACTGGTACTGACTAGGTTTGTTTTGGTGACTCCAGCCTCTGAAAATGCAAGGCTAGGGTGAATGTTGCTGGATGCCCTAAAGATGCAGTTGTCCACGTGATGCCAGGATTCCTGCAGCGATGTGATGGGATTTTGATTCTCCTGTTGCTGTGTAGCCCACCTTCACCCCTTGAATTCTGGCTACTGCCTTCAAATTTTAAGCTGTGGCCCAGAGGGATCTTGTAAAAGTTCTTATGTGTTGGTTCTCTCTTTATAATCTTTTTTGAGTGTTTTAAATGCTCTTCAATGAGGAAAGTGGTTACAGAAGCCAGGTGAATAACGTACTTTTTAAAAAAATGGTTTTAGATCTTGTCCATGTTTTCTAAATGGTCCTGAAAAGTGAGAGTTTCTGTATGTAAAGTCCCAGTTAGACGGGGTTGCCACTATGGGAGTCACAGTAACTGTCTCCACTGGGCATCTTGCGGAACAGACCATGACTCCTGAAACCTCGTGATTCGGTACCTAATCGAAACTCTACCCAGTGAAGTTCTCCAATTTAATTGCATGGTTGGTAGACACTCTTGTGTGTCATGTGTATGTTTTTGCTTTGCTTTTAAAAATCCCAGTATATATTTTCTTCTTACCAATGATTCCTTGCCTTTTGGAGACTCCAAGAAAAATACAGTTCTGTGTGGCACGTTACTCATGTTTGTATGTCTAGGAAAAATGAGCAGTAAATAAATCCATCTCTTCTGCAAATACTGTGCTACTTGAGCAGCCTGAATATATGTATGTGCATTCCACTTCTGTCTCTCATCAGCAGCAAGATGGATATTAAGACCTGAAAGTTGGTAGAACTGTCTCTTTAAAACTCTTTATAAACCTCTGCTTGTAGAAGGTAATACCTCTGCAAACGTCTTTCTCCGTGTGTGATAAAAATTTATTAAGAACTTAATTGTTTGCAGTGGTGTAGCCCCAGAGAGAAAATATCTTCTTACCTTCTGGGAAACTATTCTGGAAGTTTTTTAGTGGTGTTTTGCAGTACATGTGTTTGTCATGTCTAATAGCCAGGAATATTGTAGAATATTAGATACTGTATCAGTAGGAAAACCAGCTTCTCTTCTGGCATCGAAATGAATTATATTAGGTGTGTCACCTGCAGCATTTCCACTCTGAAAATGCTTGAAAAATACAAGTTGTGTCCATTTCACTGTCCAGGTCTGTATACAGGACTATTGCAATACACAGCTTTTCTAGAGAACGTATTGTGGTTTTTTGCATAACTGATGCATTTAATCTGCAGATTATAGAATAAAATATTAAAAAAATCACGTTAGGTTCTAGAATATTGGAGCTATTTATGACAGTTTGGTATCCTATTGTGTATTGGGGATTTATAGTGGTTTTGGTGGGGTTGTGCTTTTTTCCCTTTCCATAACCAGTGGGCTAGACAAGAATTCCTCTGCTGCCAAACGGGCTAAGGCACTCATGCTGTAGCTATACTCAAATGCTAATTTGCCAGACAGGTTTTGTCACTTTAAATGGTGGAAAATGAATATGCCGCAGGGTATTTTGACCTAATGGACCCTATTACTATCCACCTACTTAATGCATTTAAGTGTAAATGGGTAACTTTCAAAGATGGTTTGACATTAGTGGATAGTAGTGTCTATTGAATAATCCTAAAATTAGCTTAAATTAGCATATGAATTGTAATTTTAAGACAATTAAAGTTTTGTCTCCAGTCACTTCTCTCCAATTGCACAGGTGACAATAAGGTAAGATTTGTCTGTCTCTTCCAGGTTTAGAAACTAGTCTCGATCTACAAGACCGTTCTGGCTTGAGCTGTGTTCTGTGTGTAGCTTTAGGGCTTATTCCTGGTCTCTGGAGTAGTTTCCAGCGTGGATTGCCTTGGTGCTAGCAACAAAACTTTGCAGTGTTGTTTCTGGTAAACATGCTGGGTGGCAGGTAAAACTAACTGGTTTGTTTAGCAGGAATCCTATTGTTATGTATGCAAATGAAATTATGGCCTGACTTTTACTTAATGTGGTGTCTGTGGGATTCCTGTTCTTGCACCTTTGCTTTTGCTGCTTTAATATGATTACTAAAGCTCATAAATGGTAGAGTAATAGAAAGCAGGCATGGCAATGTTTTACCTATGGCAGCATTTAAGCTCATGATGTAACTGGAATGAATATTCATAGCCAACTTCTTCCACATTTGCACAGCTTTACTAAAAACCAATAGCATGCATATATAATTTGACTTTCTCTTCTCAGCTGGCTTTAACTTTTAATTTCCTTCTTTGACTGTTTCACAACATTTGGCTTGCAGGGCATGTGGGTGGAGTACATTTAATGCTGATAACTAGGAGTAGAGTAGTCTGAGGTTGAAAATAAGAGTGATTTAATGCTTTCTTTTATAAATGGGAGACCTGGTGCACTAGCCTTACTCTACAGAGCGAGAGAGAAATTGCTACCACAGGCTTGAGGTGCTGATCTTGTAAAGCCAAAATAGTTTTGAGAGTGTAAAAATACACCCCTGCTATATAATTTACATAACTGCATCTAGCAGAGGTTAATATAGTTTTAATCTATTGCAATCTGAAAATTGTCCCAAGCATTTAACAATCTAGAAAAGAGTGAAGTGAGTACTTAACCCACCTGCCTCTGAAACTTTAAGTGACACCTTCAACTTTCAGGTATATTAATTTTTCAGATGTGCAATAATGGCATGATATCTGTTTAGTGTGTTCTTTGTTGTATGATACAATGGTGTTTTCTTTTGCAGTTCAAAAAACCTTGTGGAATCAGATGTTTTTCTGTTGTATTTCAAGATTCACATTTAAACTAAGTAATGGAAGACATAATTAATAGATCTGCTGTGAAAGGAGTACACACATGGATGTGTGTTTGACTCAGTGGCACAGCAACTATTTTATAAAGAAACTGCTTTCTGGAATCTGGCTATGAAGCATGCAGAAGGCTAAATCTAAAATAAACTTAGATAATGTGGAGGCTTTCAAGCTCTGAACTTGTCTGCTTCCTTCATCTTACAGCTACGAGCAGATGTGCCAAAGCTCTTGTGTGAGGAAAATCATGTGAACTCCAAACCAAGATTCTTGGTCATCTAGTAAAAATCTGAATCTCAGAAAGATTTACTCACCTCAATAGCCAAAATCTATGGAATTAGGGAGGTAGGGGTGATCATCTTTCAGGGGGGTAGGTGAAGCTGCCCCAGTTTATAGACATTATAATATAGCAATGTGCAGATCTGGAGGGCGTGTGCTTGATGCATTACATGGAACTGCCCTGCCTTTTCTGCCTGTCATTCAGTGTTCCTTCTAGTGAGGCTGAGCCATTTTCTTCTTTATGGGCTTCTGACTGTTGCGTGCTCAAAATATACCTACTGGGTGACTATCAGGAATGGACTTTGAGGTAAGGACCAAGGGATGTGCATTACCTATTTGTCTCTGTGGATTCAGTTTTATTTGCATAGAACTCACCTGAATGTAAAGTAACACAATACTTTGCCAGAAATTGTCCTGTGATGTTTTCAGACCATGCAATAAAAGTGTTGCCCTTCATCAAACAAATACCGTTCTAAAAATCTCTTCAAATTGGCTGTATTTCCACATGATCTGCTGCTGAGGGTGACATGGTTTTGGTTTTCTTGGTCTATAACTTCATTGTTTTGGTAGAAATGCCACTTAAGTTTTTATACATTGTCTTATTTATAGATTTTATCACAAAAAGTTGCATGTCTCAGGTGAATGAATTGCATAATGCTTCGTAATTAAAGCAACAATTCACAATAGTATTATGTAAATTATCCAGTCTATATTAGAAAGGTGTATTGGCTACAAATGAAATTAATAATAGGCACCTGGGAAAACCACACTACTGGGAACATCATTGTTTTTGCAAGCTCAGTTGGAAAGATGATAATGGAGGATGATGCTTGGGGTGTGTGAGTGATACTCCATTTAAATATATGCTTCCAGTGTGTGTGTTCGCTCTTCCCACTACTTCACAGACAGCAATATTCATGGTTTATTAGCAGTGCAAGTGGGGCTCAGAAAAGAGGCCTGTGATCTTGCTTCTGGTGTCAATCGAGTGTCCTCTGGGGAGTGCGAGGGAACCTTGTACACCTGTGTTCCCAGTGTTACTGTGCGATGCGGGGAACTAGAGCAGAAAATGCATAGCTGCAAATCTTGATCTGAATAGGTTATCTGTTGAAATATGTACACTAACAATTAGTCACAAATGGGAGTTGCTGTTACTTGGCAGTTTATTACCACTAAACCAGAGATTCAAACGTGGTAGATTACCTGTCTTTCCAAGAATAATGAAATCACACATAGCAGTGCTTAGAGAGGTACAGTCTGTCTTTTGCCTTTACATTCTCAGCCCCTAATGATTACCCATGATAAAGCACTGCTACTACTACTGCACGGTAAAGCTAGCGATGATTTTCATCGTGAGCCTCTGATGGTCTATCAACATTCCATCTGTTGCATGAAGTTCCTGGAATAAAGTGGGAATAAACAGTGTGACAGATTTTTTATCACTTACACTTTGGTAAATGCTTCTGAGGAATAAACATGGGATGTTCTACCTTAAAATGCTTAGCCTAATACTTGCTGCACCACCTTGTAGAAAAACAGCAACTGACTTGATAAAAATTGAATAAAACCCATCTGGATGCAGTCTAAGAGGTCAACAAAAATGGAAAACACATTTCCAAAGATAAAACTGTGGGGAGCTAAGTAAGTTTGCAACTTACAAAGACATAAACGGTGAAATAGATATCTCAATTTACTATTTAAATGCTCTTTGCTGTGATGCATTGATGTTTATGACTTCTGTCTTAGTGTTTTTTTAATCCCATACCTGTTATACCCAATACATATGGGGAGCAGTAGTTCATTTGGTTATGTGTTTAAAGAAAACTCATACACATGAGGGAGTCTTGGCTCTGAAAATGTTTGCAAGCTCCCCCACTGCTGAATTGTGTATTTATGTTGATGTCTTGTAAGGAATTTTATCACTTATATCATGAGAGGCAATTTGATATTCAATGAATAGAAGCACTGAAAAAAATACAATCCATGCTGCAGATGTGGTAACTTAGGATGCTGCAGTGATTGTTAGTGGCAGCATGGTGAGCTGTGATAACTGGGGTCCTTTCAGCTTCCCAAAGGTCTCACTCATGCAATTGAGCTAATCACTCCCTCAGAGTCTGAAAGTGCTGTCTGCATCAAGGCATTTGAATTTATGGGGTAATACCTACTGTCTTACCTTGTGTTTATCTTAGAAAAAAATTCTGCTGCTTTTGAGTTTTTTGGATTCTCATAAATACAGGAAGACAGGAGAAACATGTGTTATGAACGTTACTTCTGTGAAACTGTTACGAGCTGAAAGTATCTGCAGTATTTCATGGAGAGGTAAAACATCAAGACCACACAGACTGTCTTGTGAAGGCAGCTGTGATGAAGCTGTGCATTTGTCTTTATAAGTTGAAGAAATTACAATATTAGAGAAAATTTTTTGACAGTCTATAGTATGTAAATTTTATTAAAGGAAGAAAGGGGAAGCACATAGTTAAGAGGATTTTTAATGATCTCGGGGGGGGTTTTTAGGAAGTTGAGGGAAAGAGGAATTAAGGCTTAAATGCTTTTAAATATTAATGTGTCTAATTGTCATGCAGATAATAGGAAATGTCATTTAAGCCAAGAATTGCTTCAGATGGGGTACAGTAAGTCAGACTGTAAAGAGGGTGGCATGGATGTGGTAACAGGTACGTAGAAAGTATTTCTACATAGCAAGGATTGCCAATGGGGAGCTGGAGCCTACTCAGAGCTTCTCTCTCTCCCTCTTTTTTTTATGGACGCTTAGTGTGCTGCCAGTCTTATAGAGCCTAATTTAGGAATTTTTAATGCTTTTTAAGGTTCTGTATTGTTTTAGTCCCTCTTTAGACTTACCTGGCTTTGCAGTATACTTAGTTTGTGACAAATAGGCATAAAATATGACATGCAATATATGAAAAATGCTCTGTGTACTTACAGCATTTTACATAAATAATGAATACTTGTAAGAAACTGTAAAATGACTGGTCAATAGCTGTAGCAATGCCAGGTATTTCCAGGACCCTTCAGCCTAGATAAAATCAGCCTTTAGCTAGTTGAAGAGCATTTTTGTTATTAAAGTAATCTATCTGAGAATGACCTAATAGTATTTTTTCTGTACTAAGGAGAATAACCGAAATACAAACTAAGCTTTGAAACTTGAGAGCTACAGTCAGTGGTGGTTTGTTGGTAATCATGAATTTATTCTTTGGCTATGTGTTTTCTGGTGTTGTCCTTCATGGTAGCTGTACTTAAAGCTGGAGGATATTGCATTAGAAAATCTGTTCCAGAAATACAAACTTGATATTATGGATCTGTAAACATGTAGATGATTTTTGGAGGCACATTTTTCTTCTGTTTGGGAACAACACAAATATTGGAGCGTTGATTTGTCAAGTGCAGGTCTCTAAATTTAAACACACACACACACCCCCCCATGGTCTAGTGTCCAGCATGTGAAGTGGTACAGGTCTGTGTAGCACTTCAAGACCTGATCTTGTTTTGGTACTTGATGTACATCTAGAAAAGAAGTGCTACCCTTGGTAAAATTGTCATTTCTGGGTGGTGAGGTTTTGTAAATGCTATTCCAGGAAAAGCATGATATGCTTGATAAAGCGTGTCTGTCTGCGTACGTATATTGCCCAGAGTACAAGAATCTTGGGTTTATGTTTTAAAGCAGTCACACTGTCCTTCTCAGTCTTCTTCCTTTTATTTTAATATCTTTTGTCCACTGCTAGAGGCCCTAAGGGACAGATGTCAGGTAATGTATTAAACTAATTTTTCTTTTGGCAAATAATTTCATATGTTTATGAATAGTTCCTATGTTTCTTAAATATCCTGTCTTAGGAGGAGAAGGAATATGGTATTTGAGAGGAGTTTGTAGGTGATTGTGAATAGAATTCTAGTTCTTTCAAGCTTCTGTTTGACTGAGATTTCCGACCCTCTCCATGTAGAAATACAGTAAATTAAAAAAAACCCCACACTTTTATCATAATGTGAAAATAATTTGTGCACTCTAACACCACATGAAGAATCCAATGAATGCCTTCACTGAAGAAAATAAAACTTAGCATTTTATTTCAAAAACCTAATATATTCTCTAGAGTTGTTCCATGCTGCTCTCTGAAGTACAATGTTTCCTAAGATTAAACTAGCTGGTGAGTTGCATTTGAAAATTATAAAACTCTAGTGAATATCTTTGTGGTAAATTCATGACCCTGTGGGTTGGTTTAAATGTTCCTGATTAGCTGAAAATAGTCCCAGAAGCCCAGTGAGGTGCTGCAGAAGTTGCATGGAGCAGGCATCGTATGATTTATATGTAGAGGTTTTGGTGTGTTGGGTTTTTTGGTGGTTTTGTTTTGTTTGAGGACTTTTTTTAATAAAGCCTTTGTTCTCTAGTTTAAAGGGGTGGGGGGTAATCTGGAATACTTCAAGGAATGCTGTAAATATTACACTAAAAGTGTTTGTTTTAATAAAGAACTACCACAAACACCCTTTACCTTTGAAGAAATAAGTGTGGAATAGAGCTTGGCATGTGGTTCTCCTAGCAGTGGTTTAAAATGAGTTTTGGATTTGCTGCCCTTATTGCTGCTTGGTAGATGAAAGCAGGAGGTCCTCAGCTCATGGACACAGAGGAAATCTGCAAAACAGCACAGAGAAAATGTTCCTGTTGAGCAAAGCATGTTTAGGTACTGGATTCCCTTGTCCTTGTGAACTTGACTAGTGCTAATTTTAAGCGTTCAATCTGGCAGAGATGAGGAGTTTAGTCAACTCTCTACTTTTTCCCTTCTAGCTGGGATACCTTGAGCTCTATAAAGTGATGAAGTGGCTAGAAGTCTCTTTGTTGGCCCACCAACTGTTGCTAGTTTTTGATGTATGCAGTAAATCCTGTTTTCCTGTAAAAAGAAATGCTTCCTTCCAGTATGCTGAATGTCAAATGGTCTTCTCTGAGCTGAAACAAAGATGAAGCATGTTAGTTCTGAAAGAGAATGGAATAAACTAGGCTATAAATAACTCAACTCTGGCTGGCTGAGCACCCTTTTCATCCACGATGCCCTCTATATACACCTTTGAGCATCATCTCATAGGCCAGTTTGCATTAAACCCCCTTTTATTTCATGGTGTTTGGCATTAATACAGAGCTGTAAATGCAGAGAATTGAGCTGAACTGAATTTCACTACTGTAATAATACAATTGAGTCTGGTAAAAAATGCTTCCTCCTTTGCAAGTATTGGCTTTTGTTAGGAACCTTAGACCTCCTGGAACGATTCCCCTTAATTTACCCAAGTAGCTGTGCAAGTTTTGGAAAACAATCTGGTTTTAAAACTGTAGTTTCAACTACAGGTACCAAAATGTAGCCTTGGGCATCTAATCAGAGCTGCTGAAGCAGCTCTTGTACTGGGAGTCAAGAACACTGATGTGTTTACAAGGACTCATTAAACTAGCATTAGAAGCTACTGTCTTGATGTATTCAAGGGGGAGCTCTAATGAAACACATGGATTTAGTAAGAGCTAGGAGTTTGCTTTAAAAGAGGGGAGTGTTGTGCACCCAGATCTCTCTTTGCTCTCCTGTCCCTAAGCCCTGTAGGGTTGCACAGAGGATACACCTTCTGGTATGGGACTCCTGGAGAAGAGACATAAATGCTGTGCAGCGGCCAGGAACATTCTCAAGCCAAAGGGGAGACTGAAAAAACTTGCAGCAGGGATGGGGCAGCAGAGTGGGCTGCCCACACAGCAGATGAATGGAAGTGAGACACAAGAAGCTCTGACTGCATCTCATGGTAACAAATGTTGCCCTTACTTTAGGACTTACTGGAAAAGAGAGAGAGTGGTATGAGGAGCTTTGTCTTTCATACAAAATTGTTGGGTTTTTTTTAAAAACAAGATTGCGCATAGATGTCCTGGGTGCTGCCCACCCCCCAGCCCCTCACCCCTATTTTTTTGAGGAAAACAATGACTGGGAATCTTGTGGTTAGCAGTTGCTAAGCCTTTCTCTCTGAAAGCCCTGCATTGCAAGGGACTCTTATTTTCCTTATCCACAAAGGAATATCTTGCTTTTTGCTTCTTATATGGATAAAGTTGCTAACCAGCTACAGATACGCTTCTTGATTGACCACCTTGTATCACATAGACTCATAGAATAGTCAGGGTTGGAAGGGATCTTAAAGACCATCAAGTTCCAACAAACATCTTTAGAATTGTGCTACAATATGAAATAATACTTACTAGGATGCAGGTGCAGATTACCAGGGCTAGAAATACACTTGCTGGAAATCTTTTTGTTTTTCTTTGTTCTTTCCAGTGTATGTACATTGGTAGAGGTATATCAGCCAACCACAGTGGAAGTCATACAGGCTCTAACTGAGGGAGTACACTGTATCTGACATCACAATATTAAAAAGCAAAGAATGAAGTTCTTGACCAAGGAAAAGGAAGGACTGTAAGCTTGAAAAGACACACGTAAGCCAGGCAAAGAAATATTCAATGCAAGTGCTTGCCACGGTGCAGCTTTACTACTGTGCATCTTTCCCCTGCTCCAATTTTACACTTATATTAAGCAATGCCTTACAGACATCAAAGGGCTCCCTTATGTGTTTCTTAAGTAACAATAAAAGTAAGACCAAAAACTCCAAACCTGCCTGTGTCAAATGAAACTCTATGAAGCAGCTTTTGGGAAGGATTTTTATCCTCTGGAAGCAAGTTTGTTGCTCCATGTTAAGAAGGGGAGTGTGATTTCTATAGGCCACTGATCAGAGTGGTTTCCAGGTGATTTAGGAGCCCTAGTGAACTATAAAAAATTAAGGTAAACTACCTTTACTGGTCTCTTCTGGAGCCCTTTGTGTAAAAATGTGTTTTTCACCTTAAATCGACTGACTTTTCTACACGGAAGCACAGTAATGCAGACTCTTCCCTTCCGCTTTCTGTGTAGGAATGGAAGTTGGCATTTTTTTTTCTGATGAGAACAGCAACAGCATGGGATAGAATCTCAAAAAGGACCTTATTTTGTCCTTTTTGGTCTTGTTTTCAGAAGAATCATCACAAATAACTATGGATTTTTCTACTGGTTTGCCGCAATGTTACATCACACTGAAAATTCTGAATTGTATCCTCAGAGATTTTCAGCTTGCACAATATTGAACTCTTTAATTTTCAATATAAATTTTACAATTGCACAAGATGTTCATGCTGTAGGAATTATAAAATGGGTATTTCAATTTTGAGATGCTGAAGGAGGTGGCTAGGGAAATAATATAATTTAGGTGCTAGTGTCTTATCTTTTAATGGAGAAGACCCTTTCATAACTAAAGAAGACCCTGTCATAACTAAACAATAGCTTAAATTTATGCTCAGTTTCAAGTCCTTTGTGTACAAAATTGACTTGGCTGCTATCTTACAGGTAAAGCATGAACAGTAATTTCACTTCCTCATTATTCTCCATCCTTGAGTCTGAAATCAGAGCCCCATGTCTTATCTGTACCTTAAACTTCATATCAACCTGTGTGTGTTTCCTTTCTAAATTAATTACTTGATTATTTTATGCCCTAGCTTCTTGTTGAATTTCCAGTAATATAATGTGAGAAAGCCAAGAAAATTATCTGCTGGAGGCATTTCTTTTAATGATTTTGTATTAGTGCTACTGTGCCCCTGCACAGAATTCATTTGGTAAGAAGGCTTTATAGGAAAACCCATCTCTTGCCACTTGGCAGGGAAGATACACTTCTTAATTGTAAGCAGTGTAGATGGGTTTTAGTTTTTCTGCTGTAGGTTAAGAAGCAACTTTCTCTTACATCACTTAATCAATTTGTACTTCTCTTGCTTAACTACCATTTCCCACCTACCCAAGGCTGCTCTTGTTGGAGCTGTGCAGGATACAAGAGTACAGTACACCTTTCGGGTGGGTGGTTAGACAGCCAAGAGACTTACTTGTTCAGTTCATTAATGGGAATCTTCTCCCCACAAACTGTAACTGGAGAGGGGGAGGTTGATTTGGCATTGGAGGAGAAGTTGGTGCTGCCTTTCACCTGACCCCAGAGTCACAGTCCTTCTTCAGTTTTGGTTTTGTAGTTAACTGCTTGACAGTTTTGTTTGATTATTCCATGTGTCTTCAGTTCGTCCATAAACAAGCACTGATACTGTCTACTTTATTTTTAAACTTTTAGTCATGACTGCAAGCATCTTTTATGGAAATTCTTGCTTCAGTGCTGTTCTCTCTGTGTCCAGTTCTGGGCTCCCTGGTATAAAAAAGACAGGGACCTTCTGGAGAGAGTCCAGAGAATGGCGACAAAGTTGATTAAGGGCCTGGAACATCTCCCCTATGAGGAAAGGCTGAGTGAGCTGGGACTGTTCAGCCTGGAGAAAAGAAGACTTAGGGGAGACCTAATTAGTGTTTATAAATATCTTAGACATGGGATGCAGGGGGAATTGGCCAGCCCCTTTTCAGTGGCCTGTGGGGACAGGACTAGGGGCAATGGCTGTAAGCTGGAGCATAGTAAGTTCCGCACCAACATGCGGAAGAACTTTTTCACAGTGAGGGTGACAGAGCACTGGAATAGGCTGCCCAGGGAGGCGGTGGAGTCTCCTTCTCTGGAGATATTCAAGTCTCGTCTGGATGCCTATCGATGTGATATGAGATAGGGAGCTGCTTTGGCAGGGGGGTTGGACCTGATGATCTCTTGAGGTCCCTTCCAACCCCTAAGATTCTGTGATTCTCTCACCTGCCATATTTTAAATGAGTTAACACTTCAGCCAATTTGCCTGATGGTTTCTTCCTGGGAAGTGTTTCTTGTAAGATTTGACCATAATCTGTATTTGAAGACAAAGTTTCATAATGGCAGTAATAGAAATAAGGGTGATACTTTTTTTTTTAATATCTGTCATAACTTAGGTTGAGAAGTGAAAGGAGGATCTCAGTTTTTTCTTTCAATATGTAAGGCATTGTAATGGCTTTATCCATCACAGATGATGCTGTTTATTTCAGCTGTAATTCAGACATTTATTCAGTTTTTGAATTGAAAGTTTTAAGAAAATAGTCACAAATATTACTGATAAGCCTTCATGCAAGACTTTCCATTTAGAGTTCAGTGAGCTCAAAAAATGTATTTTAAAATAAAAAAAGAAATATTTGACTGCAAATGGCCAGTCTATTTAAAGTTGGCTGCACTTAACTGTTGAGGTAATTCAGTTAGAAGTGCAGAATGAATTATAAACAAACTTGTAGCAGACTTTGTGGTCTCACATTGTACATGTGCATACAGGAATGTTGGGCTGAAGTCTGCTGACTGTGGTGTAGCTGTGATCCCTGATCCTCCCTGAGATCTGTCATTGCATGTAAATAGGTGTCAGTTGCAGCATGATTGCATTTTCAGATCCAAGTTCCTCTTGCATTGGTTTGACCAAGTGATAATGCCATTTCAGACTGCTGCACTGGAGGTTCATGCCTGCAGCGCTGCCCCCTTCTTGTGGAAACTCTGGACGAATACTGTGCTGGTCTTTGAGATCTCTGGCATCCTGTCCATCACACTGCTGAACAGAGGCATAATTCCGAGTAGATTGAGGGTTTGAGCAATAAAAGTACTTCCAACATTCAAGCTATGCATGAGAAGTCATTTGCTCATTGTAGTAATAAAGAAAGAGAGAAAAATAGTAGCTTGTTATACTAATCTGGGGGACCCGTTGGTCTCTGCATGGGGTTCCTAGGCTCTGTTGCAACAGGAAGATTTGAACAGCTAATGAAATCAAGGAACAAGAAGTCAACGATACTTAATTCATTAAACTTCAAAATAAACCTTTAGAGTGTATCATCCTCACTCATACAGAATGAAATGTTGTAAATGCAAATCTCTTGTAAGTGCCCCAGCATCGTCAGTAATTTTAATAAAACCCTGTCTCCTCTTTATGTAGCTGTGCCTGCTGGGAGGTGTTGGGAAGAGAGTGTTACTGGAGAAGTTCCTCTTGACACTGCATGTTGTTGAAAGGCCCTGCCTTTCTTATGGCCTGGGAGCCATTGCATTAGTGTACTTATTGCCTGCCGTCCTGTAGCATACTAGCAGGAGATGGAAGAGAGAAGTATACTTCTTCCTCAAAATCCCAACCACTGACCAGGAGAGAACCTTTTGCTGCAGTTTAAGGTATCAAGCCCTCCGCCTTTTAACAGAAAACTTTTTTTTTTTTAACCACTATCTAGAATTTGATGCATCTCTTACTGAGTCCCTGAATGATCAAGGTGAAAAAATTATTGTCCAGACCTGACTTTTGGGCAGGATGGGCTGTGCTTGTTGATATGCTCATTGTTATTCCTGCTCTGTCCAGCAAGTACAAAGAGGAGTATGCAGTGTGCTATATAAAAGTGCAGTTGTTTTCCTATTATGCAAATAGCAAACACTGTGAGTTACACAGGCCAAAGCAATTATTCCAATTCACCTCTTAAAACACTTTGTTCTTCATCTGCTCTTATAGGCAATTATTTATATTCGCAATAATTTTTTTAAAGCCCTATTGCTAACTGGCTTGGTGTTGAGAAAAGCTCAAGATAACGTGAGGCTACATGTCCTATCCTCCAGTTTGCAGCAGTTCTTTCGACTGAAGTTTGCCTGATACCACACTAAGACTATATTGTGATTTACACATAATACACATTGTACACATGTGGAGTTTTTAAGAGCTGAAGGACTTTGAAGTTTGCAACTTGAAAGTATTGATGGTAAAATGTTTGTGAGTGGGAAGCAATTTAACCACATTTGTTCTGTGAAGAGCACCCAATAAATATATGTCAGGGTGGCTTATTACATGCTGCTTTTCAGAATGAATTAAGAAGTAAATTGTGCAAGATGCCAGCCAGCAAGAGCTGATTTGAGAAATGAAGGTGAACGGCTGCCTTTTTATTACTGAGCTTTGTAAAGCATCATGTGTTTATCTAACAGATAAAGTTCTGCTTGGCTGCAGCCTTTGTTGAAGGGAGCTGACTAATGTCTGAATGAAATCTTTGCTCCAGTCTTGCCGGGACTTGATTGATTGCCTTTTCCTAGTCATCCATTTAGTTAATAATAAATAATGTCTTCTGCTAATTTAAGCTAATTGACTTTTTGGCAATATGTGCATATTGGGAAGGAGAGATCAGCAAGTCCTTACTTCCTTAATTAACCTACCTGAGAGAGATGACGTTCTGTGGGAATGCAGAAATCCCCAGACTTCTCAAGGAAATAGTAACCAGGTTCTTAGTGGCAGTTGGTGTTTCGAAGTCCATGCTGAAAGCTAACCTGTCATTTGTGTTAAGTCCAAGAGTTATGATGCCCTTCTATTAAGAGCTAGAATGGCCTAAATCTAACCTTATCAGGAAAACACTGCTTTTCTGTGAGCCGGGTCCCAATGTGAGAGTCAGTGCCTGGATCAGAAGGAGCATTGCATGCAGGATGAGGGGAGAGGTGTCTATCCCCTCAGGAAAAGCTGTTAGATGAAATTAGCTATGACACGGATTCAGCCATCAGAGTACTCCAGTGATCAGGCTGATCAGAGTATTTTGAGAGACTACTTTAAACCTCGTGACATACTCAAACATTTTAAGGACAGTTTCAGAACCAGGGATGATTCAGCAGCCGACCTGAGAGTTAGTGCCCTCACTGACTTCTTTCTCAGGATTAGGTAGGAATTGGCTCTAAGGCCAAGATCTCCCAATTCTCAAGAGCACCTTATGATCAAGCAATTGTTGTCTGCCAGTGTTTAAGAAATACAGGTTATGGTAAGTTAAAACAATAGATTGATCTCTGAGTAGCTTTGATTTCTTGAGCAGAGGAGCAGTAGAAAATATTATATCTGAGACTTATAGGTTGTGAAATAGAAAATGGAAATGTTATGGCTTGTATTATGGAGAAGGAGGTTTACCATAATCTCTTCCAGACATAAAGTATATCAACTGTTTACTCAGAAAAGCAAAGTTTGGGGGGTGTTTTTTATGTTGCTTATTGGCTCTTTGCCCTAATGATATTGCACAGGACTTTCTTTGATTGAGTGATATTTTTCTATAAATGTCTATCAGAAGATGTATTACCCTGAATATTTAAACCCACACAGCAATATCATGTTTCAAATGATGCTGCTGCAGTAATGCAGAAAAGATTAGAAATGGAAGTTGAGATTTAATGTGGAAATAGTCATGATTAATGACAGGCCTCAAGGTTTGCTTCAGTGAGAAGAGCATTTTAATTGGTTGGGTTGATTGGTCTCGTCATACATGGAGCAGGTACATTAGTTGTTGGCTTTTTCTTTTGGGGAAGAGAGAGCAAGGGAAATGGCTGGAGTTGCAAAAGGAAAAATAATGCTCATCAGCTGACAGGAGGGGCATTGCTTATGTCTGAGGCACATGTTTGACTCCCCTTCCTATTGAGGAGGGTGTTAGAGGAGTGTATCACTGGGATTCACTCGTGTTATATTCAAAAGGTGATTGAAGTGTGGTAGGTCTTCTTAAAATGGTAACATGAGGTTGAAAGCTATAAAAGGGTAAACTACTATTTCTTATTCTCTGAATTCAATGCAATTGGGTTTGTTTTGAACTCACACTTTTCAAGTGAGACTTGTTGACCATTATCTCCTAAAGTCTCTTCTTTTAATGAAGAATAAACGATCAGAGTGGCAAAGCTGGGATAGATTTGGTTTAGTTTTTAAGTGTTCCCCAACAAATGGTGATGTGAAATACAGACTTCCCTCATTGCAGGTTTTTCTTTAGCATGCACCCTCTGTTCAGCTGTTTTCTTTGCATAGAGTTGAATGGTGCTGCAGACACCTTTCTTTGGAATGTATATCCTGAATTTCCTTAAGAAATAAATTGTGCATAAAGTCATTGAATGAAGAAAATGTGGAGAACAAGAAATAAGTGCAAAAGCAAGCCCTAGAAAAGAGAAAGATAAATTGGAGAGGAAGGAAGAAAATAAGTGTAAAAAATAGATAGCTCCAGTCCAGCCTGCCTTGGAAAGTGACACTCCTATTTGTTTCTGCCAAAGCTGCATATAAACAAAAAAGAAAAATCCCACTATTTCCATGATTAAAACCAAGTATTGAAGTACAAGCTATGCTCTCTGATTTCTGATGATAACTCAGCATTAGTTCTCTTTATCTCCTCAACAACTTTCATAGTTATAGTGGAACTGGAGAGCAAATTCCTATTACTTGAATGAAATGTGTCTTACAGCCCACTTGTCGCTTCTGCCAAAAATGATGTTCTTTTTCCTTAGTGTTTACACTTGCATGATGAGAGGTGCAGAGAGGCTGGGGAGGTGGATACGTGTGAACTATAATCTGTAAATATGTTATGTTGAAGGATTGCTACTGGCAATATTCCACCACCGTTCTACCCTATTCAAATACTAAATATTACAGTTATTACTACAGGTACAGATAAGAGAGTCAGAAGTTCACCTTTAGTTGCACACTAGCTGGATCTTGAGGCAGAGTAGTCCTCTGTGATCAGCTGAACAGATTGTTATTAATTTTTTTCATTATGAAATAAAAAAGATTGCTGAACATCAGTAGTGATGTTAAGCCCTTAGATTTTATTACGCCAAATTGCAGTATCTGTACATCTCTGGTATCTTTGAAATACATGTTTAGTCTGATATTTCTGTTTTGTCTTAATCAAATGTCAGTATTTTTACTGGCCATAAATGTATTCAAGGTAAAATATAGCTCTTTATCTCAGTCAGTTAGGGACTGGATATTACGGAACAGTGAATAATTCTTGGATGCAGGTAAAGAATTTACTAATAAACCACGTGTTGTTAATTTTATTTGTTCAGAACTGCACAATATTAGGGTGGACTGAGAGATGTTGGTAGCATTAGATTAAGGCATTTGTTAAACAACAGGGTTCACAGTCCTATATGAAGAAAGGAGAGGAATAGCAGTATGAGAATAATGGGCTTTAAAAGATATTTTGGCAGGCTTGGGAAGCTGATATGTAGTCTTCTGGGAAGATAATATTAAGGAAGGTGGTTGCTGCTGGAAAGGGCAGGCAATGATCCCAATTGTATGGAAAGATAAGCACCGTAAAAGACTAATACAGATGAACTAGTGGAAGCATGTTGGGATAAGATCAGAAAGGCCAAGGTGCAAAATGAGTTATTGCAACTGGCAAGGAACTGAAGGGACAGCAATAAAAGTTTCTAAAAATACATTTGAAATGAGAGAGACAACAGACAAGGATCATGAGTGCTTGGTGGCTCAGGGCTGAAGTAATGGCTGATTCTTCCTTTAGCCTTCAAAAAAGCATTTTATGTGACCTGTTACTTCGCACAGTTAATTGTCACAAGGCAAGAGAAGTGCAGATGGGAACAGTGGCTTACAAATATTTAGGTAAATCAGACCAGATTGAATTCAAAAGCCCAGCTGCTTGAGAGATGAGCCAGCTCTGAAATGATTTCCTCTTCACCATTCCATTCTCTGCCCATGCAAGAAACACTACACCATAGCTAGTCAGCTTTGTTTTGTCAAAAATAAAATGTGAGAAACTCACTTGTGCTTTTGTTAGCACATTCTTAGTGGGGATGCTGGAAACAGTAAATGCACTGCTGCTTCATTAGCTTGGGATTTTTTTGGGGAGTGGATTTTTGTTTTGTGTTTAAGTACTATACCTGACATAACCAAAGTAAGGAAATGGTTGAAAATTTTGTTAAAAATCCATTTAAAAAAAATTATTCAAATACATGACCAGATCAACTATGGGCTGAACCTGGTGATCTATCGCTCTGGTTAGGTGTGTGTGGTTAGGGACTCTGCTGTGTTACAGCTGGTGAAGTAAAGTGACAGAAACTGGGATTAGGAGCATGATGGCACACTAACTTCAGAGAGCAAGTGTTAATGTTCAGTATCATATGAAAATTGGTAGACTTCTAGGAGGCAGGTTCGAGATTGTTCTTCCTTCTGAGTTCTTACAATTACCTTTCTAAAGTGCCTTTGCCTGGTTAGTTTACTAGTGATAACTTTACTCTTTTTTAATCCTTTTCCTGCCTTATTACCAGTTTGTCAGTGACCATGTGGAGTGTCTGGTGGGCTTATATTTATACATATAGTAGGCTTCTAGGAGGTTTTGTTGGATTATTTTGGGGAGGGGAGGTGTGTTTGTTGTTTTGTATTTGTTTTGTTGTTGGTGTGTTTTTCCCTAAACTGTTGCTTCTGGCAAAGTAAATTTTGTGTTCAGTTTTTGAGGTGTTCTCATTCTGTTGCAAACTTGCTTCCAGGTACTGTTAGGATATGGTCCCCCATGGATAGGACTTGGGAGAAAGCACAACTGCTTTGCAGTAGCAACTCAGATGGGCACTAGTTCTGCTTGTATTTCCAGTGACTAGGAAATATAAGGCAGATATAGATGCCTCTGGTCTCCTGTATGGAATCCTTTTTTTCAGCCACAGTGAAACACATGAATGGTCTCATGGAATTAATTGTGTCTTCTAATCACATAGCTCTTGAATGTTAGAAAAAGCATGTAGTATTCCTTACAGCCTGGATTTGTACCTTCGTTTTTACTGTCAAGTAAATTCTCCATTTTTAAATTTCTATTTCTGATTACTGCAATCAGATGTCAGTGTCTGCTTTTGCAGTAGAATTAGGTTTAGTTGAGAAGATGGGGGCAAGAGAATTACACTTTATCTTCCAATTTTTTTCCTGTTTTTAATCCATTAATAGGCATAACGATATTACTGTACATTGCTATGATTTGAAATCAGAAGTGTCATCAGTTTGAGTCTTAAATTTTTTTATACTACCTTCCTGCAGAGTCTTGGTATTTAAAAGCTGTGTAAAATACTTGCTTTCAACATCTTCTGAGAGACTTTAAATGTCAGGTGAATGGGTGAATTGCTGCATTTCCATGTTGATAAATTCTCTGCAAACATGAACCCAAACAGTGCTGATTTTCAGAATATGAAGTAATGGAAAAAGCATGTTGTTAATCTTGTTCCAAACCAGCTACTGTAGGTTTTTATTAATAACTTTTTAAAAACTCCTGCTTTCCAGTGAAGACCCAGCTGGGCATCAGACTTCCTGTATTGATCCATTCATTTTAAAGATGCTGTGAGACTACAGGAGCTTTTAATGTATTACAAATTTTTTTCAAGTGCTGTTTGAAGACTGAACTTCAGTTACTTCATGTCCCATGCTGACAACCCCATGTTTACACAGTGCCATCTGGAAATTTTTGATCATATTGTGTGTAGGGCACCCAGCCTACAGCCTCCCATCAGCTGTGGCCTGCTCAAGGAGCAGGCTGTGGCTGAGCCAGTTGTTCTAGTGTCCTGCTGATTTCTATGGCAGCATATGACTGGAAAGGTCCATTATGTAGCAAGAGATTTGTATTTTTATGGCTTGCCTTGCCTGAAAGGGTCTTCTTTTTCCTCCTTTTAAAAACAAAACCACCACCCCTGACTTGATTTAAAGTCTCCTAAATTGTCCATTCTAAAACACTCACCTACAAATACCAATAGTAGGGGGCTTTTGGGGTCACTTGAGGTTTTTTGTTGCCTTTTGAAGGCTTTTCTATATCTTATGTTAATTTTTTTGTCCCCTTCATTTTGACAGCTTTGTACAACACTTTTTGTCCGTGACAGCACATTTCTGAGACTGAGTGTGTTGCTGAAGGTGTTACATGACCTTTATGGTCAGGACTATGGTTCTTCTGTTTCATTCAAAGATTTCCAGAACACCCACAGTGCTCATGTGCTCTTTAGTCCATAAAAAATATTGTGATGATTCTGAAAGAAGCTGGCTCTTAGGCACAATGTTGTGTAGAGATTGTTGGGGAAAAAAACCCAACAAACCAAAACAATTTTCATGCAGGTGATGTATACTTGTTACATACACTATAGCTATTCTTCAGTACTAACTGAAATATTTTGGATTTTTAATAGACTTAAGCAGACTTGATAGCTATAATTCTGAAGCAAATTTGTTACTACTTGGGTTTTTTTCAACTTAGTCCATGACTCAAGCATGTTGCTAACTCTTTACATTAATTTGTTTATACTGTTACAGTATCTTCTGGTGAAGCACCTGATTTTTATCCTCTTACGTTAAGCCTCAGTTACTTGGCTCCATTGCCTTAAATCATGTTCTCAGGTATGGTCTGCCTCACCAGTTCGGTGTAATCTGTATTTCTTTCTCTGTAATCTCCCTTCTATTTGCAGGTTTGTCTATTACTAGTTGCATAGTGCATATTTAAATGCCCTGGAAAAGCAGCTCATGTTTTAGCTGCTAAAAAGACTGAACAGTTTTGTGGTTTTCTGAACTCAATTTAGTATGTGACTTCTGGAAGGTAAGTGTGACAAAGACTGGAATTTTGTCATCTGCATTCTATGCCTCCTTGATCTATGGTAAAAATGAGGCGTCACCTAGCAGCTCTGGCCTGAAGGTGCCACTAAGTCAATGAGTCGGCTATGAGTCAATTAAATACTTGGTGCTTCTGCTGAAATCAGCAGCAATGGCACAGTTGACACTTACTACTTACCACTGTGCTGTAAAAGGAGAGGCTTTTCCTGAGCTGGTGCCTCAGAATGCTACAGGCTGAGCCACAGCACTGAGCAACTTACATGTATGACTCACATCTGATGGAACCATATTTTAACACCTTTAGAGATTCTAGTCATTAATGTTATGTCATTGCTCTTCTGAAAGCAGCTGAGAAGGCAGTGAATTATTTCCCGTCCACTAGTGAGGCATGAAGAATCTCTAGCGAGGCATGAAGAACCATTTCAGTGGTGATAGAGGGGGAACATCAGTAGCTGAAAGGAACAATGGAGACACTTCAAATTTCTGTCTGTGGAAAGGCAGACTTAAAACTTCTATAAGATGTGCTTAAAGCTTCTGTTACTATATGTCTTAACTCAGAATACAGTGTTGAGGCAGCTGCTTAAATTGGTTGGTAGAGAATCCCTCATACAGGTTTCTAATACAACAGTCCATCTGATAAACATGTATGTGCAGAAGGTTTAAAAAGCCAAAACCGCTTTTTCCCCCAAACCAGCCATGCAAGTATTCCTTTAAAGGGTTAAACATTATTTCCTGTCAAATCCAAGGCAAAAAGCTTGATGCAATAAAGCCAGAGCTGGAGGATCAGCTGTGGCTGTGATGTCTGTCAGCAGTGAATCACCCCAATTCCTTCACCTTTAGTTCAAGACTCTCCTGGTTTGTCAGAAATCTGTTTTGCAGTTGTAACTCCTTCCCCTTCCTTCCCCGCAACTATTGACAGATATGGATAAAAGGGTGTTAGTTCCCCTACTCCTGGAGTGGTCTTCAAGATCATAGAAAAAGAGATGCAATAGTATGCTTAAGTAAAGGCAGCAAGTGTTTACTTGCACAACAGTATCTCTAAGTAACATGTTTAATATGTATATTAAAAGTGCAAGGAGGGCGAAAACTGTGCTTCCCAAATTCTATACATAGGCCAGGTATTTATTTACTGGCATTATTTACCTGTTCCATCCTAGCTGTGTGTATTATAGGCTGAAGAAGGGACAGGCTTCATGTTATTCTGGGTATGCAAGATTCAGCTGTGGTTGTAGGGATTTTCTTTCCACAAATCAGTCAGGGCAATTCAATTTCAAGGCCTGCCTGATGCTCATCTTTATGTCAGTCTATATAGCATAAGAATAATTGATTGTGGGCACTTCATTGCAATTATTTCATGAGCCAAGAGTTGGAAATTATTTTCTGTGGATAAGGCTTTAAGTCTTGTCCTGTGGTTCAGGCTGCTGAGGCTGACAGCACTCTTGACTTAGGGGTCATGTGATCATCAGGAGTTGTCTCTGACAAGAAGTCAAGATTTCTTTCTTTGCCTTACAAATAAGCATGTCCAAAGGCTTGAAACATTCCAGCAGAGAGAAAATAATGTAGAATCAAACATGTTTCTTTTTCTCCACCTCTGAGCTTTTTTGGAGACACCTCTTTAATACATTGTACTGTCTCATAAATCTTTAAAGAATAGGAATCAAATTATTTTAAGGCTGTTCAAAGAGTTTATATAAGAGTGGCCTTAAGTTTGATTGGACTGAACAGCCCAAATTTACTGCCTTCAGGTCATCTTGTTCCAAGTGTGGTAAAAAGACTTTACAGGAGAGATGGACCCTTAAAAACAACTACCTCCTGCCCCCCACCTGGCAATATTGTCTTCTATCTTTTCTAAAGTTGAAGCCTTTTCAGGTGCTCTTGTTTGCTCTCAGTGCTGAATGCAGAATAACTTGTTCAGCGTGCCGAGACTGTCTGAAAATCTGCCTGGAATTACAAGAGGGAAGAAGTAGAAAGCACACGTTTAAAGAGTTGGCTTTCCTAGATGAGGTAATTACAGTAAAAGTGTATCCAGCAAACATCAGATTTTTGGATTTATTATAGAGGTATGTGATCAAAGAGAAAAGGAAACATACTTGTGCTGGTTTGGGTATGTCAATGTGTAAATGTTTTTACCCATATGACAGCTTAATTTCTGTGCAAATGTCATATGACGCTTCTAGGGAAAGAAGTGCAGGGTGTAATGAGGCTCCTTGCATTTACTTAAGAGATGTACGGATATTTTTAGGAAGCTTTGAAAGAACAGCTTGTCCTTCAACTTTGACAAGGTGTTTTTTGTTGGGGTTTTTTTCATTGCTGCTACTTCTACTGGAGAATAATAATAAATAGACACTTTATTTAATATGTATTTCAATGACCATTTTATGTGGAAGTTGAGTACAGCCACCACTATCTGCTCTTTGCTATCTTTTCCTTTCTGTTAATGCTGTTGAGGGTGTGGAGATTTGGGGTTAATAAGGAGAAGAACATCTAATACTGCAGCTCTGCAATATAACTTATATTCATCAAAGCTGACACTTAAGTCTTATTGCAGCACAGTAAGAGAAACCTTGCTCTAGGAGAACTAAACAACAAAAAAACTCTACATGCATTCCTAGTGTTTTTAGTGTCCACAAATGCTTTACAAGGGAAAAAAGAGCAGTTTGTAGATCCTCTGATGTTCTCCTTGTATCCCTGAACTTCTGAGATAATTCCCAAACATTCTGACACCACACTCATCTCCTGCATGGAGTTTGTACACCCCCTGTGCCAGCCATCAACCCTTTTTATTATGAACAAAGGATAACCACCTCCAATACTTATAAATGTGGGGGGGTTTTTGTATTAAAATGCTTTCTAACTCCCAGACAGCCTGTAAATTTGGAGTCATCCAGTCAACCCTGAACCCTGTTTTTTCTGTTGGGGAAATAGCCAAAAGTAAAATACCTGAATTGTTTTGCATAGCTTCTGAATAGTCAATAGCCTAGAAGACCCCAAATTGGTTTTAAGTTGTTATTCTTTTCCTTATATAAGAAAACCCTGGAAAACAACAAAATAAAACACACACACACAAAGTACCAGTTATTCACTTGGAAGGTATTTTGTTATCAACTGCAGTGGATTTATGCAATGAGTGAGAAATCTGTGGGGATCAGAGTCTTCTCTACGTTAACTGCCCTCTTGCTGCTTTGAGAATCAGGTAATAAAAATAGCACCAGTTAGCAGGATACTTAAATTGTCAGAAGTAGCCAGAAGGTACCTGCTATTTTTTTTTACATCAAGAATATGTTGGTGACTCACTGATACATGAAGAAACCAACCATATCCCAGATGTTCCTCTTAAGCTGCCATTGTTGCCACTTGTTGAAGCTTATTAAAAGCTCATGAAAGCTGAATCTACCTCATGCAGAAAAGCAGCTTCCCACTTGCAGGATAAACTTCATTTTACAACCTTTTTCAATTGTGGGTGGGTTGGGTTTTTTTTTGCTTAGGAAAAATTCTAGTTGCCTCAAGAATGGTGCTAGAGTACTTGTTCTTTTCCTTGTCCCAACAGTAGAACCACTGCATCCAGGCCTTTTTTGGCATCAAGAAGAAAAACTACTCCTGAGAGTCTGTGCCCAGCACTTGAAAAATAGGAGTTTTAATAGTTTTGGTAAAACAATATTACTCAGACACATATGAACAGTTTCTGAGCTAAAGTATTCATCAGGGTCTAAAATCTATTCCTGTGTTCTTTGTATGTTCAGGGCAACTCAAGCATTGTTACTGTGTTCTAAGAATTAACGCTGGTGACAGCTAGTTGTAATCAGATAAAATATGAATTCCAACTCCTTGTACTACCACTTCTCTTCCCTGGCAGGAGTTCTAATGCTGTAAAATATACCTTGGTCATCTATGCTGCCTTCAGAGAAAGAGTTGTGTACATCTGTCATTGCAATGGTTGCTGCTTGTATTGAAGCACTTCTCAAAGGAAGTGTTTTGCTGAATCTCAGAAAAATACCATTTTATTTATCAGATTTATTGTAGACTTGATGGTATAATCCAATAATATTGAAACCACACAACACAACCAAACCCCCTAAAGGCTATATAGCTTCCTTGTATGCTGCTGTAAGAAGTGTAGAGTGTGTTATTAAAACTTCACTCTGTAGTGAATTACAGCTTTTGGTGATAGAAAAAGAATAGAAAAAAATGTTTACAAAAGTTCAGTAGTAATCCAGCAACCCAGCACACTGTTAGAACACTGAGTTTTGACTTGAAAAGAAAGGGAAAGTGTAAAGGAAAAAAGAATATCTGATGTTAACATTAAGTTTTCTCAGAACTTTAGAACATAACCAACACTGTGTGCATGGGCAAAGTATTACTGTTCCACACCACATCTTTGTCTCTAGTTTAGAGACATAGGTTTGATGGATGGACCTCACCGAGGAAGGACTGGCTCGATGTTTGCACTTAGTTTCAGTTAATGGCTCAGTGTCCAAGGAGAGACAAGTGATGATTGTCGTTCCTCAGGGGTCAGTGTTTGGATCAGCACTGGCTAACGTCTTTGTCAGTGACATGTGCAGTGACGTCAAGCATACACTTGGCAAGTTGCTGAAAACCTGAAGCTGTGTGGTTGACATGCAGTCGGGAAAGGGATATCATCTAGAGGGACCTTGACAGGCTTCAGAGGTGGGTCTGTGCAAATTGCATGAAGTTCATCAAGCCAAGTGCAAGGTCCTGCACATGGGTTAGGGCAATCCCAAGCACAACCACAGGCTGGGCAGAGAATGGATTGAGAGCAACCTGAGGAGGACTTTGGGGTTTTGGTGAATGAGAAGCTCAACATGATCCGGCAATGTGCTCTTGCAGCCTAGAAAGCCAACTGTATCCTGGGCCACATCAGAAGAAACGTGACCAGCAGGTTGAGGGAGATGATTTTCCTCTTCTACTCAACTCTCATGAGACTCCATCTGAAGTACTGTGTGCTAGAAACAAGCATGGCTCTGTTTTGAAGTATCTTTGTGCTCAGCATGCAAACTTCTGTGGTTATGTTACTCTATTTACTAAGATGATATGGATGTTTTCTAGTATACAATCATATCCTTTATATCATTACCTTCTTTCCCTAACAGTTTTAGAATATAGGCTAATGGGAGGTAGGTAGCCTTTCTTGAGTGGTACGTTGTTTCAACGTCAAGCTTTCAGTTAAATGCAAAAACTTATTTCTAATATAAACTTCTTCACCATATTACCTTATACTTTATGTGCCGCTTATGCAAGTGGTGTTAGACTTTTGAAGTGCAAATTTTGTAATGTCTGTGTGCACATATTTTGGTTTTGGGGGGTTTTCCCCTCCTCTTCATCAGAAATGGAGATATTCATGGTAACAAATATCTCTTTGGAACATTAACAACCCTTTCTTTTTCAACAGACAAAAGGCTATGCCATGAATACTTACTGTATCAGTAATGAAGTATATAAAGGGTTTGTCTGCCAATAATCATGTAAATGGATCTGGCACCAACTGGTCTCAACTAGCCAGAAAATTAGGACCCTTTCAAAAATATGGAACAAGAGTTTGGTAGTAAACTTGAATTATAGGTCTGTAAAGCAACTGTGCTTCAGAAAACCCAAGGAAACAACAAATAGTGACTCAGTCTATCTTCTTATGAGGTATTTTCAGTCATTTCTGGCAGTCAGTTTTATATTTTGACCTCATGTAATGGATTTACATCAGTGGTGGGTGCCACCCATTTTTTTGGAATGCCTACACTTCTATTGACATCTGGTATATTAAAAGTAATGAAATGCAGATAAAGGCAGGCAGAACAAAGGCACTTTAATATCTTGCAACAATCTATGCTGGATATTTATTTTCTACTGCCAAGCAGAAAGAACAGAAACATACTGACTAATTTTTACCAGAATGATAATCAGACATCCACCAATAAACAGGAGTGTTGGCCAAAGGAAAGCAAAGAGGAGGCCTTTGGGGGGATAAAGTCTGCTTAAAATGACACTGGTCTGTGTTCCTCCTGGGTCATAGTAGCACGGGAAAGTCTGGTACTTCTTGAAGTTGCTTGCAATTGTTTCTATTAGTGCTTTGACTTCTTTAGAGTTTTCTGACTTGCCTGGGACATAGGAGCACTGGAACAAGAAATCAAGGTGGTTCATTGTAACAGATACTCTAATACAGGGTTTGTAGCTAAGTCAGATTGAGTAAAGCAAACTTGCTAGTGCTGATGAAAGCTTCTGTGGTTTGGCTAGCATCCCTGGAGGTCATCTTATGTTTCCTTATGCCTGTAACCCATGTGCCCTTCTTCCCCGTTTCTGTCAGCATGTCTGTGCTCCCAGTCAGTAGCTTCATAGTTTGGAGTAGTGTTGGTGGATATGTGTGTTCTCAAAATAAAACTGCAGTCTTTGGGACTGTCATGGTAATTCAGTGCCATGTTTGTGTTCCTAACTGAGATTCTAGGCACCACCACAGCAGAAATGTGGTAGTTGTGCTGAACTCTGCAGCTGTCTTGTCAGTGTGCAGGAACACAGAGCTGCTTCACCATACATCTCTGATCACAGCTAGCAGAACAGGAAAACACAGGAGGCTTCCTACTTGTCCTTGTAACACAGAACTCGTCTGACCTGTAGTAATAATGCTGCTGTTTTGCCTTCAATGGAGATACTATTAGACTTTCTGTTGTGGTTTCTGAGAGTTAATTTTCTGCAATGTTATTTTACACACACAATAATGCTTACGTGTATTAAGCTGGAAACTGGCTAAGGCAGAAAGGGGATGGTTCCTGACCTGAAGGCTTGTACCTGTGGTAATGTAAACTGCAGGTAGGAAGTCAGCAAATTGCCTCCTTTTGCAATGAACAAGAGTCTCTTGTTTCAGTCTGCAGCGGGTAATTTCTGTTTTGTCACGTCACTGTATGTAACTTTCATTGAGATCATCACTGTAAAGATATAGGCATCAGCTGGCAGAGTTCTCTTCAGCTTCTTAATGTCATCAGGCTTGCAGTGTGGAACTCTATATAATTAAGAAGATGAGCACTTGTAGTCTGAGGGTGTTTGGCTTAGATTCTGAAGGTGCTTCAGTCTTGGGCATCCAAGATCTGCATTTCACTTTATGCACCCTTAGTGCTGAGCTGAAGTAAGACCTCTGAAATACTTGTGGATTTGGTACTGGAGTGAACCTGACTTTCTCTGGGACAGTGTACCTGAGGGAGCAGGCCTAAAAATGTTGAGCCCTTTATTGATTCCCAAGCAGAAATGCTGGCAGAAACAAAAGGCAAAACCCAACTGACATATCTGTAAAGCTGAATGAATACTGTGCACCCATGTTTCTATCCTGCCCATGGCCTGCACTCATCCTCTGGGAAAGAGATCCCTAAAATGACTGACCAAGGAACCTCTACTGCAATACCTAATGTCCCTGCTTTATGCAGGTGCTTCCTACAGCACCAGTACCTTCTCAGTGAGTCCAGGTTTCTGCTGCTATGCTGGCCAGAAACAGTGTCAAACAAATGAAGGACAAATGAATTTTCTGGGTGATCATCTTCCAAAATTACTGATTTCCCCCCCCACACACTTAAAACATGCATCGTGTTCTCAGCAGTTACCCTCATTTCCCCTTTCTTGGCTTGCTTTATTCCCTGTTTCACATCACACACCAAAAATGGAAGTAGAATTGGGATTTGTGCTTGCTTTTGGGACAGTTTTTAACTTCAGGTCTCTTCTGTGACTATTCAAGAAGCCAACTGAGCAAACCACAGCTTATACGTTAGTTTTTATCATTCAACTCTGAGACTTACATATTTTTAAATGCTCATAAATGTTAAGTATTCATATGTTGTTGGTGTAATTGCTTATCAAGTATGAACTTAATGTTGGATACAATATTTCAAAACAAATCCAAACCTGTGTTTTCTGGAATATTTTAAAAAGTGCCTTAGTCTAACCACAGGCATTCACACGTAAAAGATGAACTACTGGTACTCTGCTGCATGGTTTATAAACAATCACCCCTGATCCTCAAAGGTGTTAGCAGCAGAGAGCAATTATTCAATACTATGCAAATACCTTAGGATTTTTTTCCAGTGTATCCTCAGTTTGATACAGCATCACCTCTTGTCCTGAGGCTGTCAGATTAACCCACACCTGTAGGCAGGGATAAGGAAAGATATCTTCATCCTCTGAGCCTTCACTGTTGGAGCAGAGAACTTTGTCCTTGATGTTGGCTTTGAGTACTTTGCACACAGTTTCTGTTGTCCAAACACTACAACAACAAAACAGAAGGCATTGCTTTTAAACACATTAGCAGCATCTGTTAAGTGTGGGGCTGGAGATGCACGAGTGTGCCAGCTCTGGGTGGGGGCATGGGTACAGTTCATGGCCACTCAGTCCTGGTGCCGTGTGCTCTGGCCATGCCGAATCAATGGCTATGCCTGGAGAAGGGCTGCCATAGGCACATTCTGTGGTTTGAAGTTAAATTCTAACTCCATGTCTAACCAGCTTCAAGTGTTGTAGAAAGAAAAACTACTAGGGCTTTCAGTGTTTGGTAGTAAATATTTGGAAGTGCAGTGTACTAGTAAAGCTTGACCTTATTATTTGAAATCTGGCTCAGTGTAGTGGAGCTTTTGATCTCTCAGAAAGCTTTTGACTAATTTAATTCATTAATTCTCAGGACTTGGATCAGTTCCCCCTCCTTTTCTTTATTACATGGACCTTTTGCATGAATAAGTAGAAGGATTTTATCTGTCAAAAGTTTGGGGGGGTTGCTGTTAATTATCCTTTTTTTACTCAGAAATTACTCTTTTACTACTGATAACACAACTTTTGCTTACAGTAGTACACTGGTGAAAAAAAAGTAAAGAAATATTCTCACTTTGCATCTTAAACTGATCTTTTTACAACCCAATGTCTTTTGTAATATAATCAGAAAGTTGGAAAACACATGAAATGAATGTGAATTACTCTCTTAAAAATAATATTTTTCAAACATTTTTCAGTTTAAGGGTGCTCTTAGCAAGAAGAATGAGGTGGATGTACTTTCTCCATTAAAATCTTCAAGCATTTAAAACTGAGTTACATTCTTCTTTCACTTTTTGACAAATTGATTTTGTGTGTGGAGGCAGAACCAGCAAAACTAAATCAAAATGTGGGTACTAGTAACTACTTCAGCATTCATCGGATTCTGCAGTATTTGCTGTGGTAGGCTGGGTTGTCAAAGGTGCTAGTTTCTCAGGTAAACACTCTTACTACAACTTCTGTGGCACAAGTTTTTATAGTTCTGTTAAAACCAGTGCTCCTTCCTACATGTGCAAATGCCTTCCCCACCACCCCTTTTAATGCAAGACTTGGATTTCCATTATCAAGATTTGATAAGCGTGGTTGTGTTTTTTACATATTTTCATCATAAATGTTTTGATTTAGCCTGTTCTCATTCTACCCCTGAGGATGACCGTTCCCTCTTTCTTCTGCTTACCTGTAAATGCCTGATGACTTCTTGGTTCATTTTTTTCTTTCTCTTTTCTTTTGCCTTAAATTCTTATGAGCTCTTCAAGAATGTAATTTTTTTATTGTTCAATGCACTAATGTATATTTTGGCACTGTTTTAATAATTGTATTTGCCAACAGGAAAAAGAAATGAGTCTGTATTCATAAAATAAAGGGCTGTTATTACCTTTTCGTGTAGAATGGCACAATGGTGATCCCAATGAAGAAGTACATCATCATGGAGCATGCGACCATTCCCAGTCCCAGGCACAGGGCTCTGGTCTCCCCTCGCTTCTGTGCAGTCACCGGCTTTTTTCCCAACATGATTCAGAACTGTGGAATCTGAATGTTTGGGTGCCCAAGAAAATACAGAAGGGAGAGGGGAAGCATGACTAGGGTGGGCTGGAGGTACCACAGATGTGCAACAAGTTTCTGAAATATAATGTATCCAATGAAGGAACAGTCCCATCTATGCATAAACTAGAATTTAAAACAAGCTCCTGTGGGTTTTGTTATCAGTAGACTCCTTTTTACTTTCTGCTACTCACCAAACTGTGGTTTAAAAAGTGTGCGAGAGTGTGTTGGGACATGGGCTAGAAAAACCTAATTGCTTCTGGTGAAGTTCTGTTAACAGCTTGATAGTCCTTAGCCTCAGCTCTATGTTACATCATTGCTTCTTTGAATTAAGACATACGGCTTTGTGTGTTGGTAAAAGTTGCAGGAAGGGAAAATCCTACCACAGTACAATCCAGTATCTACATAGTACAATACGTTATGTGTTTTCTTCTGGCTGAGTCTGAAACACGGTTGTCTTATTTCAAAAGAGTTGAAAGCCTAGTTCTGCATGTTTGTGGTTTGGCCTTGTCCCTTCAGGGATGCTCAAAACTTGATGTTTGACCAAACAGCAGAGAAAAGCTGCATTTTAGAATCACAGAATCATCAAGGCTGGAAAAGACCTTCAAGATCATCATCCAACCACTAGCCCTACACCACCAAATCGCTAAACTATCTCCTGAAGCGCCTTGCCTATCTGGTTTTTAAACGCCCCCAGGGACAGTAACTCCACCACCTCCCTGGGGAAAAATAATTCTAGACAGAAGTAGTATGATGCCACCAAACACACTGGAACAGCACTAGTGGAAATGTACAAACCATGAAGTGATAGTCTGACATCAGGGAGTCTCTTAGGCAGAGGTGCCTGAACCTGAACTCAGGAGTGACTGGTATTTCTCCCCTCACTCTCTTGCTAAATAGCATTTAAATTAACTTGCTATCTCTCTGATAAATAGAATCTGAAAATAATTCCTGTGGAGCCATATGCCACTAAGTCAGTGTGACTGATATATAGGATTCAAATATAAATGAGCCATAACAGTGTCTGAGAATTCAACCCATCACCACTGTCTGTAGCACTGACAGCTGTAACTGAACGTTTGTGGGGTCTTGTTTTTGAGGGTGGCAAGGTTTGGATGGGGCTTTTGGGAAAGGGGAAGAAAGCAGAGCAGGAGGAGGCAGAGAAAATACATATAGGCTAAAACAGGTCTCAGTCCCATTCTCATGTGCAGATCAAATACCTAAGAGTTTGGTTTCAACATGGTATAATACAAGCACAAGCTGAAGTTAGCAAATACGGTAACTGGAAGAGGTGTGATGATTCTGGGGGTGGGGGACAGCACTGAGTTAGAAGCCAAGGTAAAGACACTGTCAGTTCTCAAAAGAAAGAATATGAGTATAGTCTGAGTGCTGTTTGCTTTCCTATTAGTTCTGTTCTTCACTGGTAAAAGTACCTTACTTTGCTTAACAATGAAAGGAAATAGCATCTGAATGTTGAAATGCTGTGGGTTTAGAGTAGTACAACACCTGAATATTACTGTTGTTAGCAACAATATAGAAGTGTGTGGACAGTAAAGCAGCTTTGGTCATTTAGCATAACTTAGGGATAGATATAGAATTTTTAAAGTATGTATTTTGGAATTGTTAGTATATAATATTGAAATCAAAGGCTGTTCTAAAGGGTCTCCCTAGGAATGAGAGGATTGTTTGAGCACTGAATTTTGTCCACTTCCATATTTAATTCCAGTTTAAATAAAACCTCAATATTCACTGCATTTTGATTACAGCATTTTTAGAGAATTATTTCTTTTCTGATTATGTGTAATTCGCTGGCCTGTAAGAAGCTTCCTAAGTTGGAAATGGCCATAAGATGAGCCTTACCTCCTTACTGGCATTTGAGTAACATACAGAATGTGAGCTAACACCCTTAAATAAGGCTGTATTGTGTTTCTCTTGGTCTATAGGTTTATAAATAGAACATCTGGCATCAAGCATGCTCATGCTGTGCCTGCATGCCTGTGTATACCCATGCATGTGCACCCCACATGGAAACTTGGGCAAATGTCTGCAGTGACTGTTCCAAAGAAACGTCTGTTGTTTCTTTTAGTTCAGGGGAGGGGGAAGTGGAAACAGTATTTTCAAAAACAAAGGGTTATAAAATACTTCAAGTATTGTACACTGTACAACACTGCGTGTTAAGACCAACTGATATTAAACCACTTCTCCATTACCTATTGTGCAGCTTGGTCAGAGGGGAAAAGGGAATGCAGGAACATCATCGGTCCTGAAGCATAAGCCCTGAGAAGTTCTGGTACCTGAGTGGCAGTTCTTCATAACACCATGGGAAGCTAATGATAGGCAAGTAAAAACCTGTGGTGTTAGCAAGAAATTCTGACATACAGTAACAGTTATTAATCCTTAATTAGGTCTGTGGGAAAATGAAAAACAGGAAGATTAGTACTGCCACCACAACTGGTGGAAACTAGTTGGCCTAGTGCTGTTCATCTCCTGAATTTTAGATGAACTACAGTGTTTACATGGCTGTCCCAGTTATGTTGAGAAATAGTGCGGCTATCAGACTTCTTGTTACGTAGAAAACAAGAACTGTGGCACTGCTAATCAAAGAATTAATAAGAAATGTAATTGCCAGATCAGTCTACTGGAATGTCAGCCGTATAGGCAGCAGAAGTATCAGTTAGATCATCCTTCCCAACAGTCTTAAATAGACTTCCTACATAAGACACACAAGGAATTAATTTGTCAAAATTGGGAAATTTCACAAGTGGCCAAGAGGTTTTTCCAACATTATATATAGTGTTGCTCCCCATCCTGACATACACCGGGCTGCCTGACCCCAGTTCTCTGTGTGGGCTGCTGGGTGACCCTGTTTGCCTCTGCTCCCCCAGTTGAGATGTCTGCTCTGCCCCAAAGAGAATAAGGACGTATGAATTATGCAGAGAATGTTAACAAGAAAGATTGGTCTAAAAATATCTCACCAAGTGCTTCTATAAACATAAAAAATAACTGGCTAGGTCTTCAGGCAGGGTAAATCAGAGGTGCTCACGTCACTGCTGTGTAGCTGTACCAGATTAGCAGTAAATACACTCCCTAAAATTTAAATATAATTTGCTGCTGTATTTTTTTATGCTTTGATATTTAGAAAACCAGGCAAAACTGTAATGCTATTTCGTGCATGTACAGAAGAATTGAAGAGGAAAGCCAAGTCATTGAAGGAAACCCCATGTTCATGTTTTTCTTCTGTATATTAATATTCTTATGTCCTTGTTCTCAAATTCCTACGTTTTCTGGGACTCTGGGCAAAGGAATGCTGTATGCATGTACAAAAATATATTCATTTGGCATTTCCTCATTTTTTTAAAAGGTTTTCTTTTCAGATTAAAAATTCTTGTCTCCTAGCTCTGTCAATATATATTAGAAGGAATGTTGAAAGAGCTAATTAAGTGTTTCCTTTGACAAAATCATGAAATCTTTGAAAAATGAAGCACTGTAGAGGACTTGATTGGCTCGGAAAGTCCCTGAGCATATTTGAATGGGAAGCTGTTGAAGTATATAACGTGCATTTTAGCCCAGCCTTCAAGAGCAAATCTAAATGTATCTTTTGCAGTGAAGATTGTGGGGTGCCTCCATAATTATTAGGAAAATATAAGCTCTAAATCTTTTCATAATGTTCCCTCTCCCTAATCTTCTTTTTCAGTCTAGTTAAATTATACAGTACATTAGCTGTGCAATTTCAATGTATAATCACTGCATTGACAGCTGCTGGTGATAATCCTAGGGATGCCATCTGCTCAGGTTTGGAATAGTCCTCTATTTTGATTAGTAGACATGTTTGATACTCAGTGGGAAGTCTCTGCCTCCTCTTCCATCTCAGTGTTGTGACCTCTGGTTTCGGACAGGACCTCTCTCTTGGGGTATTTGAGGCTGCTCTTAACTTCAGTATGGCAGTATTGATAGCACTCTTGCTTGCTTGCTGAAGAAAGGGTGACAAACCCTTTTCAAATTTAAATTGGGAATAAACATTATTATTATTATTATTATTATATGAACAGTGAGCTAGTCAAATTTTTTTTGAGCTTGTTTATCCTACACCATATGGTGACTTTTCATAAGCATTTGTGTGTTGCTTTCAGATGAGCGTCAAGTACTAATACTACATCACACCAAGAACAGTCATGCACATCAACTGCACATCCTTTAAACAACCCTGGACCCTTTGGTCTTCACTGCCTCTGCAGGCAAAATAGCCACTTGCCTTCTATCAAGTGCTAACTTAAGTCACCTTGTTTTATTCTCTAAACACCTTGTGTGGACAACAAAAAAAATAAATTGCTGGCTCTGGATGTGTAAGAGGAGCATAGTGTTCACTGTCAGTTTATCGGTCAAGTACTCTTGTGTGGGAACCAGAAGGGAAGCTGAAGTTTCAGATCTATAAAAATGAGCCCTGTACTCGTTGGGCTGCTGTGGCTGAGCTGGTCTATTTGCTACCATCTCTGAGTAGAATTAGTTTGGTCACACACATTTGCCTACCTGTTTCCATAAATATTTTAACACACTTGAAATTCTTCCTTTCTGTTTCCATCCCACCCTCATCCTTTTCTCAGCTTCTTCCCCACCGCTTACGTACCAGGCAACAGAGCTGAAGCCAAAACTACTTGGGCGTTGGCACTTGCTTCCCCTCTCTCTGCACTCCACTTCTTACTCTAGTATTTCTGTGATTGTTGCTGGTAACAAGTCTGCCTTTCCTGGGAGTGCTGAGGCCAGGGACCACAGGTTTTGTTCATTGCAAAGCATTAAGAATCCATTCCTTTGAAAGCATTCTCTGCGTCTGGGACCACAGACACTGTGCATGGTACAGAATAAGGTGATGTTGAGCCTCAAAGGAAATGTGCACAGAAAAGAAGATTCTGCTGTGTACTCAGGCTGTTGTTTTGGAAATGTAAAGCAGCAATGTTTGGACTTTGTAATGTGATAAAACTAAATTTAGTTTTATAAATATGGCTTATCATATTGCTTGATTAATGAACTGATGTGTATTAATTACCTGATGGGACATTACAGTGAATTGAAGAATTCTTTTTGTCAAAGAACATATGCAGTTGTTTGAGTAATTCCATTAGCTTTTAAGCTTGACAGTTTGAAAAATAAGATGGGGAAAAAGGGAGGAAAAAAAAGGAAGACACACACAGGCACCCCTTCCCCTGTTCCCCCCCTCCCCCCCGTTCTGAAGTTTTTCTGGGGTGCTTCTGTTGGATTCTGTGCAGTGCTGCACAGAATAAATCAATTGAAAGGTAGACATCAGCGAATCCTGAAAGAGTTCAAGTGTTTGGCTCCTCTCTAACTTAGAGATAGACAAGCACATGCTCTAAAGGAATGCTGAATACCCAAAGCCATGAAACTAGCCAGAGTTAAGGTGTATTTATCCTTAAAATTAAGAAAAATCTATGATCCTATATAGGCTACAGACTCCTAAGAGTCTGTGGTTTGTGAAAAAATTACCCCTACCTTTACTTAGAATTATGGAGAACTGCCAGATTGATTCCCGTTACACAAGAGAGAACAACTCTGCAGCATGTGGGCTGCCTGGGCTGCCCTCCACAGTGCTGCAGATTGAGGAAAACTGTTACTTCCAGACGCACCGAATTCTCAAAACGCGAAGCTATTCCATACTCCTGAGGAAAAACAGTTGCTTAGAAATATACTTACAGTTTTTGATGAAATGCTGCTTTCTCTGATGAAAATAACTGAGACAGTAGAGAAACTTGGAGCTGAAAGGGACTTTTATTATTATTTTTTTCCTTTCCTGTACTTCTCTGGGTTTGTTTTGCTGTGGCTGAACTCCTAACTTAGTTCCCCTATTACAAAGCTTTCTGTAGCTATAAATGGTAAGGTATGAAAGAGCTCTGTCCTTTTTGAGATTAATTGCTGAAAACCAGGAAGCTGGAATACGAACACCAATTACAGCTGAAGAGACTGAGATTTCTCATACCCCAGGGCCCCTTTACCACATGTCCCAGTGGATTTGTCTGAAGCTATGGTCCCACTTCTTCTGCACAGTTTTGTAGTTTAGAAATCTAGTCTTCTAGGTGAGATGTAAGGAATTGACTGTATCAATGACTGGTGGTACTGATTCTTGATTCTTAATACCTAAGCTGTTAACAGCTGTATGGGAATGCTTTGTTGCCCTTAGCTTTGGTCAGTTTGGATGCAAGAGGTGCTAAAATTTTGACTGTATATCAGATACTCATAAACAGGAGCAAAGCATTCATTATGCCATAGATAGATGAGTACCCAACGTGTTCCTCTAGCCAAAAAGCCAAGTCTGCTTCTGGGATATACAATCAGCTCTATCCAAGCAGAGAGGTTCAGAGAAGACCTAAATTTAATTTTATTTTTTGTGAGGAGGAAACTTTTATTGGGAGGCAAAAGGAAGTGTAATTGGTTAATCTATAAAAACATTAAAAGTTCTGAGTATTGTGAATGAGGATAGGATCCCTCCACCCTGATTTTAGGTATCTAATAATCAGCTATTTTAATTCAACCCGGTGTTCTGGCTTGCTTTTGATGAAAGATTTGAAGTTGGAATGTTCAGAGTTTATCCTGTCTGAAGATAACAGATGAATCTTCCCCCAAAAGGACCTTTTCTATTATTATTGATGCAGAAGAGAGCACGCAAAGCTAACTTGGATTTAGATAACTGTCTGTTAGACACTTAAAGCTAAGTAAGATGAAGCCAGCTACTATCATCTTGATCGGAAAGATTTATGATTGTAGTCATTTTTTTAATATTTGAGAAGTGATGTAGCTTAAACTTTAAGAATGACATTTGAAGGTTGGAAAAAGAGCTTTATGAACAAAACTTATTCCCAGATAAAACATGATCTGATTGAGTAGAGTTCTTTATCCTTTTTTGATACTCAGGTATTTCAAAGATATGGGCTCTGGCTCAAGCAGAAGTTATGCTTTTAATAAGGAATTTATTAAAAATTATTTTAGGGCTGCATGATTCAGGAATCAAGGTAAAAAACAAAGTAAGCTCTGCTGATTAAAATTCATGAATCTTCAACTCTGGCTGTCTCTTCTCCCTGATAATGGCTGTCTCTTCTCCTAAACTAATGGCTAATACACATGGATCAATTTTTAACTCCTGTTCTAAGGAGTGTTAACACAACAGTTGGGCATCCTGCAGACCAAAGAGAGATTGCATTTTGAAAGCTGCTGGGTGTACTGAAGGAGTTGGTGGTGGAGTGCTCAGGCTCAGTTTTAGGTGCACCCCTGATTGACGTGAGCAGAGAGCAGCTATGCTCTGAGTTTGGTGAGACCTATTGCCTTGTTTCTCTTCCGCTCACTGCAGACATGCAAGTCCCCGTGTCTGCTCTCTGAGGACCAGCCTAACCAAATAACTGAGCAGTAAGGGGACATGTGGTGCTGATACCTGCGTCTAACCTTGGGACATTCTGATGTGCCACTGTCCTGTACAGAGTGATGTGTAAGCATGCGGGCTGTATCATTGGCAAGGCAAATAACATTTGGTGTATTATAAAGTGTATTATAGTCTAAAATACCCTGTGTCATATAAAAATAACATAGAATGTTTTAATTTTTGCAACTTGAGGGGAGGGAGGAAAAGTGAGCAATCTGGTGATGGAAATTGCCAGGTGCTTTTACCATGGTGGTACTTTTCCTTGCAGGAGCTGCAGTGCTTGCTCTTCCTCTAGCCCTCCTCCTGCCTATTATGGTGGGGTGCCACGAGCCCACTCATCTGCTTGTTCATGTCAGCTTTCCCTGATCTTAGAAGAGCATAGGACCAGCCATAGACTCTACATGAGGGTTGGCAGCTGAGACACTTAATTCATTGGTCTAAGATGCTTTTGCAAATACTGGTTTCTTGCCAAGACAAAGTTTGCAAGGGCCTTGCCAAGCCTTGCTTGAAGTGCTGCTTTAGTGTTTTATCCATGGCTTAAATTGGGAGAAGAAAAAGGGAAGACAAGCAATGTCAAAGTAGACTTTTCTGAATTTCAAATATTTTATTTTGAGTCTGAAAAGGTTTCTTTTCAATGTCCTACCTGCCATTGCATGAAAGCCTTTGTCTAAGGACAAAATAAATTTCCTTTGAGGGAAAATTTCCCATGATTCTTTAAAAAATAACTATTTTCTTTGTAAATGCTGGTGGAAGAAAAAAATGTGGGAGAGAAGGCATGTGGTTCTGAAAGAGAAATTGTGTAAACATTAGCATACAAGGATTGTAGCTCTGTTTTATTAAAAAATATAGTAAAGTTATATAATAAATTATTACAGGGATTGTAAACATTCAGCAGTGGTAGGGGAGAAGAGTTTCTGTATTGCTCAGTGAGTCCTCAAGCCATTGTCTTTTGTGCACTGTCTCTATTGTAGAATGGGTTTTTTCCCAGCCCTGTTCTGTCTCTCTGTGGTCTGGTCATCACAGGTCTGTGTTAATTTTGGACTCTCCACCTTCCCAAGGAATCAGGCTGACTTTGCTGTCATTCTGAAGCTTCAGAGAGCCTGGTTCCCCCCCATGCGCTACTGAACAGTTTGTTGTTGTGACATGATATGAGTTAAAGTTATTCTGTGTTTGCAGGTGACCTGTTAGACATGGGCTGGCCTGTGTAACAGATCGATCTTGCTGGAAGTCCTACTCAGATTGTATAGTGTTTGTAGGCAAGCAGAAGTGATGAATTGCAAACTGTAAGCTCCCTTTTAGCTCTAATGTAAAGAGCAGTTCAGGAGTTAAATAGGGGAAAGGGAGGAGGGGGGAAGCAATGTCTCTTAGCTGGTCAGAGCTGTGTATTCTGTTCTAAGCTGATCTTCCATAAGGGTTGTTTTCATGTTGGGGCATAAGAAAAACTCAATGGCTGTGCGACAGAGCCAGTTTAATAAGTATTGCCATTTTATTTCCAGGACTTTTTGTAGCTTCTAAAGAATCAGTGAGCTGTGAAATGAGAACAGTTGTTTGGCTCTTCAGAGAGCGCAGCAAAGCTATTAGCTCCCCCCTTCCTAATTGGAACATATTCATAGTGTCAAACATTGTCATTTTTCGTGGGCATCATAAAGAGAAGCTGTGGCTCATGAACAAGAAGCAGTCACATCTTAGAGATTATGCTATCTAGTAGGAGGATGTCCTAAGTATTGGTATTTCTAAATCAGACACAGGCAAACTTTAGGACTCTGATACTTCCTTTTAAGTAACTAAATTAACAAACTGTTGGACTTGCTGATAAGTTTCATGAGGGGTGAGTGTCCTCAGTTGTCAATAGGTACATAAACAGGACTTTGAACAATTTGGCCTCCAACTTCACAGCATTGTGACTGTGCACTTGTGGTGATTCCCTGAGTGAAAGGTAGCTGTGCCATGACAGGCTTACCTATGCTGTGTTGTACCTGCAGTAAGGCAAAATGCTATGGTAGAACTCCATTTCTCTTTGAAGTTACTAAGAACTCTCTTTGTGAGTGTGTCTCAAAACTGAAGTTAGAGAGGATGCTTAGCTGCCTGCTGGATTGAACCCTCTATAGATACATACCACCTGATTTCAGAGAATAAGTGCATGTGCACTTTTCTCAGTTTGGATCTTAAAGGTGTAACCAGTTCTTAATAGCGTTACTCCAGAGGAACACTCAATATTTCAAGCAAAAAACCAGCTACCACCACACAAAAAAACCCAAACCCTAAAACAAATCCAAACAAAAAATACCCACCCACCCCATATTATACAGAATTTTCAATTGTAAATTTTAAAGCATTTTACAAAGGAAAGTTCTTATCGTTTATCCTTGCTTTACAGATGGGCACAAGCAGATAACTGCCTTTGCCTGCTGCAGGAGGCAGCAGATGACTGGGCTGCTGAGTTTCTGTGCTGTGCTCTGTCCAGTTTGTGGGTGGAAGTACAGCAGAGGCATGGAGGTTGCTCTGAGACTGTGGCCTCTTCCACCTTCTTCCTTTTACCTGTCACAGTGATTTGTGTTATCTTACTGTTATATGCTTGCTTTGTCAGCACCAAATACCTGAATAACAAATTTTCAGCATGGTCAGGAAATATTGTTTCCTGTTTTTATCCAAAAGTGTCCCAGGTCTGTATTGTGTACCAAGTTACACCTTGCACAAAGTTTGAGTAGTGTCTGATTTCAGGTAAACAGAGGCTGCTGGGAACATAGACTGATGTTCAGCTTCTCACGCTCGGGTGAACTCCAGTGTGGAGCAAATATAAAGCCTTTCCTAATCTTGCAAATTTAATATCACAACTCATACAATGAGGTACGAATACAGGTACCACGTGTTTGTGCTGGGAGATGTAAGCCTTGTCAAACAATCAGGGCAGATGCTTATCTAGTTTAGTGTGGAGGGCTGGCTCCAGTAGAGGTGTTGGTAATGGTGAATGCTCTCATCTGTAAAGTTGGTTTCTGCAGTGAAATGGGAAAACATTTACTTCTGAGCCTTGTCTGTTCAGCGTTTGTGCTGCATCTGAAAGAAGGGCTCTCAACTCTGTCTGTAGAATGGAAACAATATTTCCTTTCTTACTATTTGAAGGTCAAATATGTTAATTAAAGTAATTTTGTACTGGAAGGCAGTATATTAGCTGAGTATAATGTAGTATGCGGTCTAGCCAATGAAAGGAAAATCAGTTTGTGGGGTTTTTGTGGGTTTTTCCCCTGTATCGGGCAGTTTTCTGACTGTATTTTGTCAGTTCAGCAGAGAACTGTCAAGAAGCTTTCACAAAATAAGATACTAGATGTGAGAGTCTGTGATGCTAAGTCAGGCTAGGAATGTTCTTTTTGAGCATATGAGTACTGCAAAGTACTGTATAGTAGAAGAGATCAGAGAGTTGTTGTTACGACTTCTTTCTTTTTGCTTTTTGAAGCTAAATAGAGCTCCTGTATTTCTACAGAACCCCAGGTAGCAGTATGGACTTGTGCTGCCTAACAGGTTCTGGCTATGTCAAACCTACCACACATGCAGTCTGCAGTCAGGCACCTTAGGTTAAATCCAGCATATTCTGCGTGATTTGATTTACTACCTAAGTTCTGGACATCAGATGCCCTGGCTATAGTGAGTCATACAGAAATGATAAAACCTTTTCCTTTTTTGCCTTGAGGGAGAACCTCTGTGTTTTGGGGGGCCTGGATATTGGTAACTTTAGTATGAGGTGTATACCACACATGTATGCCATATGTATTGTTTTGTTGTAGCTGACCAAGTAACGCTTTGAAACCAGGGTAGTTGGTATGGTTCCCATGAACTGCCTGTTGGAATCCCACGGCTGGAGGAGACTATTGCTGCCTGCTGTGATCCCTGATGCCATTGCTCTCACTTGGCTGGGAGCTCTGCTCACTGATGTGCTGCTGCTGCTGTTACTACTGTGAGTCTGGTGGTGTGAGTGCTTCCGATCTCTTTGTCCATTCCCATGCCTGGGCACCCTTTGCTGCTCCTCCTGTATATGGAAAGAGAGGTTGAGAGGGTATGTGCTAACTCGTAGCTTTCTATACTCCCAAAACAGACAACACTAAGTGTATTGGCCTTGCTGCAGTGAGTTATGAATTCTCCAGAAGAGAGATACAAAGCATAGTGCTAGAAAGGGTGATGTTCATTCTTTTTTTGGAAATTGAATTCCTTCAAGGCAGGATTAAAAAAAATCAAACGGAAATGTATTTGTTTCTATTCCACACCTGCTCTATATAGAAAAGTTCTCCATTTTTTCTTTCTTTTGCCTCAAGTCAAATTGATATAAGGAATTAAAGTAAATCTTCTTTTCTTAACATTATTCTTCTGTTGCAGCAAGTTACAGTAAATGAGGCTGTCATCTATAAATAATAGCATTGATCTTGTGTTCCCTGAAGCAGTTAAATTTCCTTTTGGAGTGCAGTCCCAATATCTAAGCATTTGATGCACTTCCCTATACACTTTTCATGAAAGTAACATGATTACTCTGAGCTCTTCCTTTACCTGGGGAATTTTAATCCATTTCAGGGTAACATTGCTTAAGAAGTTAATGGCAGATAAGTTTTAGGCTTATGGAGCAATTTCCACTAGAATTAAAAACTCACATGAGCCATTGGTAAAAGAGATCGTTAATTTTGCCTGTGTAAGAGAAGAGGTCATGCAGGATACTACTACAGCAACCTGGCACTTGACTTCTCCATGACTTGTGGCAGGTCTCAGGTAAAGAGTGCCTGACATATATGGCAAATCAGGGGAACATCGTTTGTGATTTATATTTTTGCAGATTCACTGGTTGAAGTACACTTAGTCTGTGCTGATGTAGAGAAAAGCCTCAGCTGCTCTGTGTGTGGAGAACGGGAGAGCAGTGCTGGAGAGAGATGTGTGGCAGGAATTTGGTTGAAAGATTGCTGAGAAATGGTCTTTTTCACACCTCAGAAGCCCTGACTTCTTATCTTGACAGAATAGAGGCAGAAATAGAGGCAATTTTCAGACTACTTCACCTTTTTCAGCTGATGATGCTTTTGGGTTGGCAGTGTTTTTATTCTGTAATCTTGGTCTTTGTGCTTCTAGTACAATTTTTCTTTTGCTTGCTTGCTTTGTTGATAATTAAGATTGAAATATCAAGATAAGGCCCAGATAACTGGACAAGAGGAATAATTCTTCAGGGCAGACAAAGATGAAAGGTCATATGGTGCTTGGTCATTTCAGTGTTGCTCCTGCCCTCCTGGTTTTACTGCAGGACTGTTTTCTGTAGGAGCAGTGTCTGGCACTGTGATGTCCTGGTTGCCAGCAGCTGTGGTGAATCAAATGGTTCTTGTGCCCCATGGATGTGCTTGAATCTGAGAAAGGCAGGAAAGAGCTGATGGAAATACCTAACACCCACACTGTCTACTACAGAGAGCCATCAGGAAATTTGTGTGCAAATTTAAGTTTTCTAAAGAAAAAAAAGAGTTTCTTTTGCTGAGCTTTGCTTTATTTAGACCACTAGGACATATATCCAGTTGGATATAGAGAGAAGCTATATCTGCACACAATTTCTGCCTTGAGTTCTTTTCCACATAAGAAAGCTTTGGAGAATATACCTGCAGGGACTTGATTCTGCTTATATAGCGCCACATTGGCTTCCCTTTCACTAATAGAAATGTACTTCAATGTGTAAGTAGTTCTTCCTCTCAATGATTATATGTAAATGTAGAGAAAATCAATTAAAACTTGATTTAGTTTTGCCAGCCACTTCAGGCTGGGTTGTCAATCCTGGAAAAACATAAATAAAATGTGTACTGTTAGAGGAAATAGCACTGGTTCTTTTGCAGTGAGACGAATCCAACAGACTTTGAGCTGTCAGCTTCCCTTACTTTAGCTGTGTATATCTCCCTTGGACCCTACTGTTATCACTGCTGGATTTAATTTCTTGCTTTCTGTGTTATTGCTGCTGACCTCACAATATTGTGAGAAGGAATGGCTTGCTGAACCCTGTGACTGTTGGGAGGAGGAACTGGTATTCTGCAATACCAGGAGGCTTTGCTAGAAGTGAGAGGAATGAGTCCTTCTGTTAGGAGGTATGATGAGTTTTTCTGCTTGTTTTAAAAATACAGTAGGAATGAAAGAATTACTGAGCTGTCAGGGCCTGAATGTTTTAGCGTGTCCTTTCCTTCAGGAAGGGGATGTTCTGTTCTCCAGAGGGATGGGCATATTTAACAAGCTTCTGAGAAGGACATCTGACTCAGGATATGGTATGGATTGCTTTGCCCTGGTTTACCTTGTTCTTAACCATGAATGCAAGTGTGACTACAATAAGGACGCTCCTTCTATTCACAAAAATCTGGGTTGAATGTTTTTTCCTGTTCTTAAAGGCAGTGAGTGCTGGTGCTCCTATCATTCATAGCTTCCTCCTGCAGATTCAATTCCTTGTAATGAATGGGATTATGAGAGGGGATACCTTTGTAGATGAGCAGAGTCCCCTGGGGAATTAAATGTTTCCTTTGCACTTAAAAACGAGTACTTGGAGAACTGGGTCCCAATAGTGTGTATTTTGCTTGCAGAGGAATTGCCTAAACCAGAGATGATGTTGAAACCAAAGCAAATTTTGGACAGTTCCCTAACCTTGTGCTATAGAGTTGAGTTATCCCTCCCAGTATCTCTAGGGGAGCTTTTTGTGATATAAAGTAATTGGAGGTACCTTGGAGAAGAGACTAGAAATCTGCCTACAGTCAGTAACCTTAGCTCAGAATTTGAATACTTTTCTCTTTCTAGAGAAATTTATCCCTCCCACCAGGTTTAATTGTGTGTGAAGTAGAAAAACTCCCAATATGAATGAATGAGAAATTTCAAGATGCTCATCCGTCACCTTATAACATGGAAAACTGCAAGAGCAATGCACTCAGTATGGGGAATAAACAGGAGGAGTTGGAAATCTGTGTGCAGTCAAGGGGTATTACCTAATTGCAACTACAGAGACTTGGTGGGACAGCTCACATGACTGGAATGGGAGGCCAAAGACCTGCGTGGATGAACAGGGGACTACTGGGCAACCTTAAGTGGAAGAAGAGAGTCTACAGGTCATGGAAGCACAGGGTGGCCACTTGGGAGGAATATAAGACTGTTGTCAGAGTATGTAGGGTGGAAACTAGGAAAGCTAAGGCCTCTTTGGAATTAAACCTTGCAAGGGAGGTCAAGGACAATAGAAAGGGCTTCTTCAAATACATTGCAGACAAAATTAATGCTAGAGGGAACGTAGGTCCTCTGAATGAGGTGGGTGCCCTGGTGACTGAGGATAATAAGAAGGCGGAATTACTGCATGCTGCCTTTGCCTCTTGTCTACACTGCTGGAGACTGTTTGTAGGATTCCCAGATGGTTGAAACCCTGGAGAAAGTCTTAAATGATAAGTCTGCCTTGGTTGATGAGGATTGGGTCAGGGATGAATGAAGCCATCTAGACATCCCCAAATCCACAGGGTCCTGATGGAATGCACCCAAGGGTGCTGAGGGATGCAGGGGGATGGAGTCAGGCTCCTCTCAGTGATGGACAGTGATAGGACAAGGGGCAACGGGTGCAAGCTGGAGCAAGGGAAGCTCCATGTGAATAGAAGGAGGAACTTTGTCACTGTGAGGGTGATAGAGCCCTGGGACAGGCTGCCCAGAGAGGTTGTGGCGTCTCCTCCTCTGGAGACATTCAAACTCGCCTGGATGTGTTCCTGCGTGATTTAGTCTGGGTGATCCTGCTCTGGCAGGGGGTTGGACTAGATGATCTCCAGAGGTCCCTTCCAACTCCTGACATGTGATTCTGTTCAAAACTGTGTTGAATTAAGACAGAAGTGTTTTCTACTCAGCTTCAGGAAATAAATCCAAAACAAACATATTGGTTTAGCCTCCAAAGTAAAATATCAGCTATTTGTGTGTGACTATTCTCAATAGAGTGTTTTAAGACTTAAGAAAATACAGGCTTTTTATGTTAAATTTTGACTACTCTTGATCCAAAGTTTCCATTCAAAACAAGCTTATAAACACCAGTCCTTCATTACTGTCCTTCATTAACGATGCTATACACTTTAATAGGAACTTCTGAAACGTTTTACAGGGTTTGGAAACCTCTTGATGAAATGCTCTGGCTCACTACTCCAGGGCATACGCAGTGGCGACGTTTAATCTTTGTTATCTCTCTTTGTACTTGCTCAGCAGTTCTGTGCTCCCCCTGGATTTCTTTGTTCTTAGCAAAATTATTTTATCCCCCTCAGGTTCTTTCAGTCTGCTGCTTTTCTCATTCAATTTATAGATGGATAAGCATCTTTTTTTAACACTAAAGTAAAGAAAAGGTGAAAACTGATTCCTGAACTTTGAATGTGTGTGATCAGTTATGAAAAACTGCACTGTTTGTGGGGCGAGTGTATTGAGTAAGGGTGGCCTGCAGTAGTAGGCTTTGAATTTGGTTCTCAAGTAAGTGGTCTTGACTTTTAGATGGTTTATTATCTGGGGGGATGGGGGAGGTGTGTGTGTGGATGGTAGTGTCTCTAATAATAGTTGGGATTAACGTACAAGGTAAAAAGAAAAACGTTCTATCTTGTCTTCATGGGATGGATTTTAGGTGGGTTTGTATGTTTTTGTGGTTTTTTGCAATTTGAGCAAGTGGCTCTATGATGACAGCCTGTGAAGACCTGTGGTGGTTTAGCCCTGGCTGGAGGCCAGATGCCCACCAAAGCCAGTCTATTACTCCCCTTCCCAGGTGGACCGGGGAGAAAATATATAATAAGAGGCTTAGGAGTCAAGATAAGGACAAGGAGAGATCATTTTATCAGTGACGATATGGGCGAAACAGACTCAACACAGTGCAGGAAGGAACTATTCTAATTTATTACACTGCACTAGAAAGAACAGTGAAGAACCGGAGTCAGGAGTGCAATCAAATCTTAAAACAAATGCAACCAGGTCTTGAAAACACGTTCGCCCCACCCCTCCATTCTAAGCAGAATTCCCTTTAGCCATGATTTTACTCCCTTCTTCCCCTCCCGCTCGCAGTACAGGGGGGGGCAGGGACTAGGAAATAATAATGGGGTTCTCGGTTACTTC
>VZTU01030877.1:0-40629 GCA_013400835.1 Zapornia atra | reverse complement strand
AGCAATTGCAAAATACTGGTCTCCTGTCTCTCTCTTACTGACTTAACATTTCCTGGAGAAAATTACAGCCTTTTAGTTTTGAGTTTGTCCTGGTTTATAAGCATGTTCTTGACTTGCAAGACTAATTTTACTGAGCCAAACTGATTGCTTTCATGGGGATAGGTGGATCAGGGCATCAAAATGCCATGTTCACTGAGAGATATTGGTACTATTTTTATCAATGCCCAAGAAGGGCAAATCCGAAGTGGTTTAAAATCTAAAGGTGGAATGATGAAAAGACACACAGCAATGTGTACCAGACAGTGTAGGAAGCTTAGGATATCTGCTTATATCTGTTATTTTGTATCTAGAGAGGCATGAAGCCTTTTATATTTTGGAAAGTATAGTGTATCTCTGTGAGCACAGCCAAGCCTTGGGATAAGTGTAGGTACCTAACATGGACAAGTTTTGCCCCTCAAAAATAGATTCAACTTTGAAAAAGAACAACCAGAAATGCTCCTTCCCCATTACTACCTGGACTAGTGATGAGCTGCTAAATGAAACCATGGCTAAATGCCACAAGTGGCACTCGTGGTCACTTGACTCAGTTTTGGGATCTTAAACCTGATTGGCTCATGCAGCTGAGAAGATAATGCTTACCTCAATGTCTGGGATTCGCAGTGCTTTGATAAAAGATTTGATTTATGAGAGGTAAAGGACTCTACATACTTGCTGAGACAGCTAGCAGCAAAGATCAGAGAATACGCAGTGTTTTCATTCTTTTAATTTTGATTTTTAATCTTTGAGAATGTTTTACATAGAGGTTACAGAAAAGAGCATACAAGAAGGCAGGTTGGTTTGGCTGTAAGCTGTATAAGGTACAAAATCTATTTCTGAATATCTCCTTGTTTTCCTTTTGTAAATTCATAAATGGGAGAAAGGAAAGATGGTGTACCCATTGTAGGAGTATTTGTTCTGAACAGGATCAGTTGGTGGCTGTTACTTTTTGTGCTGAGGATGCTAAGCTGTGAGGTTGTGCTAGCAGGGAAAATTCCCCAGAAACATTTATAAAACAATATGAAATCCTTCCCAGGCTTTACAGGATGCTTGAAGAATGTCTAATGAGTTGGACTGCATGAGACTGGCAAGGAAGAAAACCGGTTTATAGCCTCTTTGAGTCTCAAAAGCAGTCTCAGACAGTATGGTGTCAAAGGAAGCGCTTGTGCGGTGTCCTCTCCTGGGTCACAGCATGCTACATGCAAGTCTGTACAGGTGCAGAATGGTACGTGGAGTGAGAAAGAGGAAGATGGAAGGTGCAGCCTTGAGCTTGTCAGGCAGTGGTGGAATCCTCTGTGCCTTTGCAGCTGCAGTTTGCTAAAACTCATCACTTGCCTTGATGGCCACTCTCCCAGTTCAGGGAGTGGGGACACAAGTATTCCTCCTGCCTTACTGATTGTGAGCACCAGTACAGAAAGGGCTGCTCACTTGGCCCAGGGGAGCAGAAGTTACTCTCTGGTTCCTGAGGCAGTGATGGTAGTTGTTAACAACTATTAGGATAGAGCAAGGTCTGTGAAACAGCTCCACAGAGATAGTTTTTGGTTTGAGTTTTATGGTTGTTGGTTTTGGTTCTTTTTCATGATCATGTCTTTAATCTCTTGGTTGTGCATGAGTTGTTAGACTCAGTGCAAAGCAATCACATTTTTTAAACTCTTTTTTTTCTGGGAAAATGAGACACAGAGAAATCTATACTGGTTTTTTCAACACTCTCTACCTTTGTTCACTTCAGACATAAAAGAAAAGGGATATTCCAAAAGTTAAGTATTTATAAACATTTTCAATCCTCGAGTGCAACATGGAGTCTGAAATGTTTTGGTCCCTAATCTGTTTTATAGCTTAGATATATTTGTAATGGCCAAGAGAATTTTTATGTATACCTTTTTATTACTTCAAGAAGATGCATTTACCCCTCTGTTAAGGTCATAAGCTTACTCATGAAAGTTGCCTGATTAATATTAATCAGAATACTTTTATGTTATTGCAGCTAACTTTTCTGTGAGGTAGATGTTGAAAGATGTCATGGCATCCCTTCTGTTTGCATTGTTTTGATTTGTTTTTTTCTCCTCATCCATAGCTCCTTTTTCTTCTTTCTCTTAAAGCAGCAAACATTGCTTTGCTTTCTTGGTGTTGGTGTTTTCCTGTAATGTACCCTCCTCAAAGAGCACGGTGCTAATGGATACCAATGACAGAAAATCAGCCTTAGATGTATAAACATCTGCCACACTCAGATGTCCCATTAGGTTTTTTTTGTTTGCCCTTGTTTTCCAATTTACACTACTCTTGTTTCCCCCAGGAGATGTTCTTTTGTCACACTTTTCTCAACACCGAGCCTCCCTGAGCAAGCTGCTCCATGTAACACTTACATGAAGTTGCCATTTGTGTAGTCTCCACAGTTTTGACCTTTATGTGATGTTAGATATAACTAAGGAACAAATTATAGTGTGAAAACACCAGGGAAAATGAGATGCAGAAACAATTGCCCTCTTAAATCCTGGGAATCTTCCTACAGACTTTTTGATGAGGAAAGTATTCCAAACAAACCTCATATGAAGGGGAGACAGCTATGCAGTCTCTTGTAGTGGCTCACTGATCTCCTGAACATGCAAATTTTACAGCTTTTGGAATTTGAAACTAGGTTATCCTTAGAATTGTGCTAATAATGCTTTCTTGTGTAATCAAATTGTTTAATACTTTTGGGTTTGCTTGTTTTTAAGGTTGGGTTCTGTATGATTTGGTTCCCACATTCTTAATTGCTGTTATTTTAACCATCTGTGTTACTTGAGAAAGATTTCTTCAAGAAAATAGCCAGCTAGCCAGCATTTCTAAAATTAGCCTGTGTAATTACATTGGCACTTGATTTCTAAGAATAGTTTATCTATTGAGGATCAAAGGAGGCAAAAATAGATCTCTTTGCAGTGCAGTGTATGTCAGTATTTCTAAGTATGTCTGTGAAAACATGCCTGGCTTCCTTCCGCTGTCGTCTTCAAGCAAATGAAAAGGCAGCAAATGAGTTGTTAGAAAGTAAGAATAGTTATAAAATACCAGGAGGAATAAGAGTTCAGGGTGTCTGGTTGCATGGAAGAAGAGGGGGCAAGCACTGGGTTCGTGCACAGGGTGATCCATGCTCTCACAGAGCAGAGTTCTGCTGTGGGCACCATCACTTCCCTTCTTGTTTCGCAGTTGAACACCACCGAGTCTATTTCATATAAGCAATGTTATTTCCATGTGATGCAAAGATATGGTCTTTTACGCTTCAGGAACCAGTGGTGCTTAATGATTGTAATGTGGTCTATGGTCTTCCACTTCATACAACCAGCAGTATCCTGTGAGCAGCATTAATTCTTGCTTAATCTGTCCTTATTTTTTTAAACTTTGTCAGCTGTTTAAAATGTTTGCAGAAAACAAAATGGCAATGTGCTGCCCACAAGCTAGGAGGGGTTGCTGGTGGTTTGAGATGTGGTATGCTGCGAGGTAGAGTACTTGCAAAGGAAACCAAAAAAGTCCTAGCTAGACTTTGCTTTGCTTTACAACAGAAACAGTGCAGCTGCCTCAGCAGGGCACTGTGCCCAGATGGTTTAGCTCTGTGCAGTTGCAGGGCTTTTTAGTCAGGAAATAAAATCACAGCTGACGTAGCAGTGCTGGTTTTTCAGTATTCCCATGAGTAGAAGTGGTAAAGGATGAGGGTGTCTGCCACATGCACTCAGAAGAGATAATATTCAGAGGATTACAAGTTTGAGAGTTTCCCAAGACTCCTTTAAGCAAGGAAAGTCCTTCACAAAGATATTAGAAAACTTGTATTAATTATTTTCCCAATATTACTTCTCTAGGATGCACGTGGACATTTGAGCATGTTTGATGTAGATTTATTTTCTTATCCAAGTACTTTTAGCAGGATCAATTTCAAATTCTGAATATGTTGCATAACTTGCCATCATAAGCAATATTAAAGTGCTGTTATTAAAACTGAATGCTATGAAATAACAAAACCATAAATTTAGGAATACATCTACCTTCAAAAGTAATAAAAGAATGATCAAATAACCCTGCTATCTCTGGCAGGTTTCATAACATTTTTTCTGAAGAAGGCATAACTTGCTCTTTTCTCATGGAAACTTTTCCTTTTTATAACCTGGGTTTAAGTTTTAGTCTTGCCTTTTTCTATTGTACAAGAATAAAATGTAAATATTGAACCTCTTCTGTAAAATCAACCAGATAAACACTATCAATTATCTTCTTGTCTGTGGCCTTTACCTGAAGTTTGTTGTCCTTTGTGGAATTTCCCTGCAGTTTCCCCGTTGCCATGCTGTGCAGGATTAAAGGCACAGCGTAGCCTGTCACAGCACCACGCACCACATGAAAGTCTAACAGAAACACGCTTCTTGTTGAGACCCTGTAAAATGGTAATCTAGTCCTCTGCTCCAAAACCAAGCTTTCTGGTCTCCATAGAAAGGAAAAGGCATTTTATTCCACCTGGCTTTGTGTTCTTGGATCAAAGAGACTCTTGGGTGCATAGCATTTGCTCTGGGATCAAAAGTTGTTTCTGTGTTAGTTTTTCCTTCATCTCCTAAAAAATAAACTCTGGTGTCTGTCTCGTACCAGTTTTCTCCTTAGCTCATCCAGCAAACCACCCCACTGCTTCTGCGTTAGGCAATTCCTATTGGTGACATATCTTAAAGCTCCACTGTGAAGCTAGGCAGGTGCTCGGAGTGTATGAACTGAAGTTACAGGTCTTCCTCTGCAGGTCAGAAGATGTATTACAGCGATGTACAAAGGTTTACCGTGCGATGGAGAACTGGGGATGAGCTTGAACAGCAATCTGCTCTCCTGCACCTGTTTCAGCTGGTCTGCCTTAATAAGAAATGCACAGATGTAGGCTGATGCAAACCCACATGAAATGAATTAATAAAACACTGGTTATAAAGCAGAAAAAAAAATATGCATCTACTCAGTAGAAAACTGAATGTGAAGAGTCTCTTATCTGAGCCTATTTGTACCCAGGGGACCCTGCAGCAGAGGTTGCCGTTGCCTTGCTGTCATCTGGAGTGATGCCCAGCTCTGCTGCCTGGGACCAGCCCAGGATATGGAGAGCCTGGTGTTGAGGCACATCAGGAAGGGTGAATGTGTGGCTGTACAGAGTAGATTGGGGTGTTTGCCCTTGCTGGGATTGGCATAAAATGGACAGGGCTTCAGAAGTAAGGAATTTTTCTCAACGTATTCCATTTTAATTCAAGAAACTGTCTGGCTTTTCCCTCTTGTGCTTTGGGTCCTTTGCCCATTTAAAAGAATTGAAAGGATAAGTACCATCTTCAGTTCTCTGGCTGCATGACTAACGCCTTGAATGAATGTTTTAATGCTTAATACAATTTTTATAGCAATTACTTTTTTCTCTATGAATTTTTAATATTTACAAATTGCATTTTATATTTGTGCAATGAAATTGAAAGCCAAGTTTAAATAGATTTATTCTGCTTCTAAATCCTAGTGCTGCAGGTAAAAATTTATTCAAGCGTTGAGCTTGTATTCTGATCAGCCTCACACAGAGGAAAGAAATCAGCAGCATGTGGTTTTGATTTTTTTTTCTTTTTTGAGAACATGCTGGTTCCTCAGCTGAAGGCCTGCTGTCAGTTCGTGAGGAGAAACCTCCATTAAGCCATGCTGCTCTGAAGCTCTGACATACATAATTGATGAGCAGAAAGTCTCATAAATATATACTCAATTATAACTTAATTTTAAACTTATTAGCTTGTACCATTAGCTTTTAAAACTGTACCTCCATCCTCTGAAAACAAAGTATTTAAGCTTTAATATTACATCAGTATGGTAGTATAGTGTAGGCTAAATTAGTTGAAATCTTTGTGTTCAGATACTTATAAACATGTTGTCTCTGCTTAAATATGCACAGAGTAAGTGATGGTTGAATTAATAAAAAGATACTTTGAATAAAAGCAGGAGGGGTGAACAGAAGCCTAACTGTGACTGACTTCATGTGTGTATGGCATTGAGTGAAATCACTGCTTTCAAGCATTTCACATGGCATCTTGATATCACAGAACATGAGTTGGAAGGGACCTTGAAAGATCATCTAGTCCAATCTAGGATCATCTAGATTAAACCACACAGGAACGCATCCAGGTGGAAATATAATGGTATTGTACTGCACAAGGCAACTGAAGAGTCAAGCTAAGTGTGACCAGAAAGGAAATCTTAAGAAACTTGTAGGTGTTGCTATCTGGCTGCAAGAAAGTGCAAATAACCACGAAACAAGTTTGAAAATAGAAGCTTCTCCTGTCTTGGTTTGTGGTGTATTTCCCCATCCTGAGAGTACATTGCCTGGACTCAAAGCTGCTGTTGAAATGTTGCTTTGAATGCTTAAAATTGGCATCTTGATGTCAAACCCTGCAGCTGATGAACCCTAAATGTAGCTGAAGGTGCGAAGTTTGCCGGTGTTGAGAATGACAGGTGGCAGAGCAGGCAGGCTGGAGGGTGCAGCAAATGACTTCTGTGGTTTTGCTCTGTGGGGATATGTTTGCCCACTGCCACAGGACACTTTCTGCACCAGGCACTGAAGCCAGTAAAAAAACTTCCTTGTGCTCTTGTGCTTTTCAGAAACTTGGCTTTAACATGTAGTAAAACTTGGAGCAGTAATTTAAACCAGCAAATCTCAAATGGTATTTGGAAGTGACAGCTGCTTTTTTGTTGCTGTTTTACAGAAACCAACCAAGTTATTGCTCAGCTACTCCTTTAAGTCAGTACTGTAAGACATTGTTTGCAAATGTTATCATTGCTTATTTACATTTCTTTGCTCATATCTGAGGCATGTAAAGATCATATTTATTCTGCATTCCATATATTTTTCTTTTAGAATGTCATTAAATCTTATGCCTTTGCATGCAGCAGTATACCTGAATTAAAAGCAAGCAGATCAAATCCCTCTGAGCAGAAACATCAAAAGGGGATTGCTTCAGCGTGTTTAGTTTCAATGCTAAGCTTTCTAACTTATTTTATTAATTAGATTTGAATTGCCCTATATTTGTATTTGTAGCTAAGGATGCAAGCACAGTGTTGTGGGTGTACCAGCTAGTATGAGTGGAAGAGGTGCAGTTACATGTGCTGTAGTGACTCCATAGCCCTTGAGGAAGTCCTGTCCTCCTTCCTGCTCCCCTTGTTGTCATGGAGGTTAATGCAGAGTAAAGGCTGTTACAGTAAATCTCTCTGCTACATGCACAGCCTTTTGGGCATGGCCTTTTCCATCTGCTATTCTGCTCTTACATGCAAATGTTGGGTCATTGTGTGGCCCCTGAAGAAGGGCTGGTGTTGAGGTGAGAACACATATGGGAGGTGGTTCTCCAACAATATTGGTTAGTTCAATAAAACTTATTTTCTCCACAGGATGCTGGCACAGTCTGTGTGTTCAGCAAAGACATAGCATGCTGCTAGCCCCTGTTCTTTGCATTAGCTTGCTCCAGAGTGGCATTTTTTACTGGTGCTTGTGCCTAGCCACAGACCAAGCTGAGGGAAGTGCTGCTGGTTCTCAGAGGGCTCTGACTGCTGAGGAACCGCAGGAGGACCGCAGTGCGCTGTCACAACAGAAGCAGGACTCAGCTATTTGGTCTGGCAGCCAAGAATAGTGTGCTCTGCTTAGTAACAGCCACACTTTTACAAAACCCAGGAATCACTCAAATGCTTGATGTAATTTTTTTTTTAAGACAGGGAGTGCTCTGGATTTTGGGGCTTGGGGGTTGTGTTTGGTTTTTTTTTAACAAAAGCTATAAATGGAAGGCATGGTTGTAACAAGTCATCATGTGAGTGGATTGCATGTGAGGGAAGAACAGCAGCACAGCCCTTAAGTTCTCTCTGTGCTCATGGAAAGTGGCACTGGTGTCTGTCCCATCCCTACCTGCTATGAGTGGTGCAGGAGAAAACACCTTCCTGAGTACAAAAGAAAACACCTTCCTGAGGAGCACTGCTGCAGCTTGGTTCATGCCATCTGCAGCCTGCTGATAGGCACCCTTTCTGCAGCTTCTTGCACTGGCTTGGCTAAAATCCCATCCTGAATTCAGGGACTTTTCAACTTGAGTCTTTTAGAAGAAAGGAGAGTACAGAGGGGGAAAAAAAGTATTAAAAGCTTCATTAACTTCAGTTGTGGTGGTTTGCCTTAATACATTTGTATCTCAGAGAGATGGAAAGTAATTTTCAATAACAACTCTCATCAGGCTGTGCAACTGGCTATTTCTGAGTGCTTTACCAAGGAGGTAACTGTGTTAAGCCCATTTCTACTGATGGGTAGCTAAGGATACAAGGAGACCAATAAGGGTTGGGGAGGAGCTGACTGAGTCTGCCTGACTGAGGAATTGAGGGGCTTTCTATCCTAGGCCCTTCTGCCGCTCTGAATATTTTCTTTAATTTTTTTTGGCACAAAGAGGCAATGTGCCATGTGAGGTTGGAAAGTCTCACTGGTACCTTCCTTATCAAACTAGGAAATACAACCTTCTTTTTTTTTAGGTACTTCAGCAGTGCTTATTTATTCAAGGTCTCTGCAGGTACGTGAGAGAATAAAGCTGTTCATGGGGAAGTGGTTGCAGGAATCCTTTAATAAATGAGTAAATTTAATCTGTCTGAATAGCAATTATAAGTGAAGAGCCAAGCAGCTATAAAACACATGGTTGCAACATGCTAGCAGTCCTGTTCAGATTGTAATTTAGATGCTGCTCAACCAAATTCATGCTCTGTTCTATTGGCCTTGAAAGGCTGCAATAAAAGCAGCATGCACTGTTACAACTGATCTGATGTCATCTAGGTACAAGGTGACCCCACTTCAGGAGAGATTCACAGCCCACAGCACGCTCACGGTACAGCCATGTATGCAGAGACACAGCCAGGGCACTCCAGTACAACTGGTCCCTTGTTCCTAGGCTGGAGACTTCATCAAGGGAACCAGGACTTAGCCTTTAAGGTGGACTTCTCTTAGAAATCAACATTTACTCTGGAGAGATTTCTCTGACACTTCCTTTGTGCAATTTATGCTGAAGAGAGCGGAGTGTTTTCCTTTGTTTTCCTAGCTCAGCCCAAACCCCGTGTAAGAGTGCTGAACAGACAATTCAAGTACATTGTGTTTCCAAAACTGGGCTGCTGATGTTCTGGAACTGTTCTGAGACCCAATTATGATTCTGTGGAAAGGAGGCGCGAGGCCCAGGCTGTTCCGCTGGGGATGAACGTGTTGAATTTGCAGTGCTGTTTGCAAAGATGTTTGCTGCCAGGAATTATTTCTTGACTGGAGCAAGTTTATGTACAGAATGTTACCAGTGTGGTTATTTGTCACAGCCCTTGTCAAGAGCCTTGTCTGTTGTGAGGGTCCCAATGTCCCGGGTGCCTCAGGGCACATACAGAGTTCATCAGCACTGTATCCTGTGCAAGAACAAGAGGCTTTTAGATATACGGCTGGAAGTCTGTGCAGCAGTGAGGGGTTACAACTGGGTTGCTCCCTAGTACAGTAGTACAGGTTAGATGTAGGATGCTTTTTCATCTGCAGAAATGGGGTAGCAGCTTCTTTGAACTGTTTTGCTCCTTTGATATGTGATTTGGTTATACAGGATGCATTTTGGCTGAGGCAGGATAAAAGGATGAATTCCAGTGAGGTGTTTGCTGCCTTGTCCAGGTCTGTACGGTGCCTCCATGCGAGAGGTAGAACTTGAACTTACTAAACATTAGACTGCTTTCAGCAGCAGTTTCTTTAGATTTTAACTTATGTTTTACCCTGTGTTAGATACTGAGTTTTGTGAAGAACTTGTTGAAAGCTGTGGATCTCATTAAATATATGTTCAACTGATGCTTCTTTTTTTTTTTCCCTGGGTTACACCAGCTTTGGCATGTGAAACAGGTACTGTAACCATTTCATAGTGGTTTTCATAGAAAGTTTGGACTGCAATGCATTTATCCAAACCCACTTTTGAAACCTCTAATCTTTGAATGGTTGTTCTTGACTAATCATTGTTAATTTTCATTAATCTTCATAACTACAAATGGCATTTCATGTTGATGGTACCACTCCAGAATGAGATACTGCATGTGTTTTATTGAAGCATTTTCTTTCCTGAATATTCAGGTACCATGTGATTCAATATAATTTAACAGTTAGACATAAATCCTTCAATGTGTTCTGTATGTCTATATCAATGTATTTTTAAAGCATCCTGTCATAAATATTTTGAGAAATATTAGCTAATTAGAAATACAGCTAGTATGGAGAAACTTGTAAAATTAATGCAGCAAGCCCAGGCACTTGACACACTGCTATAAAATACTGTAGCTTTGAAGTGCAAGTGTTTGGCCACTGCTTTAAAGATTCATGCAGACATGTGCCTGGCAGCACAGACGGCTACAGCAGCCGTGTGTAAATCAGGGCAATAAGTAAGAAGCTGGTTTCAGGCAACTGTTGGATTGAATTATCCATTAAACCATTTATTAAAGCTCTCAATGCTATGTTATAACACTGTAGGTTGAGTCAGCACTGCGTTGTGCTGTTTACTTAGAGTACTTGAGTGCACTGGGTCTTGTCTTGTGCCTGAAACTTACAGGAGCCTTAGATTTTGCATTAGGTAATTAACCTGTTTCTCTGCTCCTGTGTACAGTACATGTGCTATATATACCCTTCGTTCATGCTGTTATTATCATAGCCTTACTGTGACAGACCATGGCACACTGGGTGCTGTACGTTTTTCAGAAAAGAAATCTCCAAAGACAAGATGAGAGCATGAAAATGATACCAGGCTTGCTAGAGGAGCTGAAATGCAGTGGGAATAAAAGACTCTTCTATTCTGACTTCCCAACAACAGGTCTGCTTATTGAGCTCGGACCTCATGTCTGACATCTTTTGCTTTAGAGCATCACTTCTGACAGTTCCTCTTGTTACACAGGCAAACCATGTAGGGAAACCAGTAATTTCCTGGATGAAAAAAAACTAATAGAGATACTTTAAGCTTATGGAGAGATAATGTATGCTTTTCAATATGCATCAGTTTAAAAGATGTTGCGAAACAGATAAATGTATGGTTGAATAATTTATTTGACATAAGTAAAACTTTCTATAGTTATGAACAGAAAGTTATTTCAAAAAGATAAATATTGCATATTCAAAATTACAGTGGTTTTATCTTTCAAATACTGCTTGTGTGTGTGGCTGGAAAATCGGTGGAGAAAACACTTGATCAAATGCTTCAATGTTGCCTAATTTATGTTTCAAATGAGAGAGGCTACTGTGGAGGATAAGCCTCCTTGGGGAGTCTGCTACTTGTGGGCAGAGAAATTATTCTGTCCTTGACCTTCATAAGTCACCAGTTGTTGCAGATGGAGACGGTGCAGCCTAATAAGGAATGTTTTCATTCAAAAGAGCAGGACAGTTGTTCTCCAAGTTCAAAAGATCAGAGAGGAGACGTTTTATGTGCATGTGGCAAAAAAACCACCTAGTGGTCTGTCATGGTTTAACCCCAGCTGGCAACTAAACAGCACCCAGTTGCTCCTTTGCTTTCCCTGGTGGTATGGGGGAGAGAATTAGAAGAGTGGAAGTGAGAAAAACGGTGTGTTGAGATAAAGAAAGGTTAATTAGTAAGACAAAAGCCAAAGCAAGGTAAGGAGCCCAGTTATAACTTCCCATGGCAGGCAGGCGTTCAGTCATCCGCAGGACAGCCGGGCTCTGTCACACATAACGGCAACTTGGGAGACAAAACCCATCACTCCATCCCCCCTTCTTCTGGCTTCATCTGCTGCACATGACGTCATATGGCAGGGGACATCCCTTTGGTCGTGGGGGTCAGCTGTCCTGGCTGTGTCCTCTCCAACTCCTTGTGCACCTCCAGCCTGCTTGCTGGTGGGGTGGGGTGAGGAGCAGCGAAGGCCTTGGCTCTGTGTGAGCCCTGCTGAGCAGGAAGGAAACCATCCCTCTGTTGTCAGCACCATTTCCAGCACAAATCCAAAGCACAGCCCTGTACTAGGTACTGGCAAGAAAATTAACTCCATCCCAGCCAAAACCAGCATATGGTCCTTCAGTGCAGCTTCACATGCAATAAGCACATGAAGCCACAAGCAATGTTTAGGTTTAAGTTTGTAAAAGACTTAATTTGAAGCCGTTGGCTGGGCTCACTGAACAGTGGTGGCTACCTGTAAAGTCAGCAGGCAGTGATACTCTGTTAATAATGATAGAGGCTGTGGCAACTGCCTTCACTACCTGGCCTGGAAACACTCAGTGAAGCTGAATATCCCCCAACAAAGTCTTTATTCTGTATGAGATCTGATGAATGATAATAATATGCTAAAAGTAGTGTATTAATTTGCAACCATAAAACAACTGCTTGTCTCCTGCTTAGCTCAGAGATAGGTAAGCTCCAGGGCTGGGCACCACTGGGTTTCTCAGTTCCCTGAAGCATCTATCACTGCATTTCCCCCATAAGCTCTGGCTGTCACAGGATGAAGCAGCTTAGTCTCAGTGTGAGAACTGATCACACTAAGGTGAACTTTTTATGTTGAAATTTTTAACCTTTTACACATAGTAACCAAATGCCTTTCATGGTTCTTGGCAGCTCCAAAGAGAACACATCTGTCATCAGGAGGTAGCTTTCTGAGCAGGAGAAGAGAGAAAAACATGTATTCATGATATAAATTGCAACAATACAGTGGTATCTGCTGTGGAAGGATGGAGCATAATGCTCAAATCTTCTGTTAGTCTTTTTAGTAGGTACCCAGCTATGTGGTACCCAGCTCTTGGCCACTATAAATTCTCACCTGTTTTCTATTCAGATGTGTTTATTTCTTCCTTTCTCTTCAGCTAACCTGTCAACCAAAAGGTTACAGCAAGAGTGTAGTAGCATTACTGTACAGACACTTCCTAGATGCACATCCATGTAGTCTAGTAGCGTATTTAAGAGTTGCATTTGCAAAGTCACTACACTTAGGGTTCAGAAAGACACACTGGGCTCTGCTGGCTTAAATACATGCAGTCAACTCACTGGAGCAAACTTCAATTGATATCAGTTGAATATCTGGTCCAAAATTTGTAAGTGGTTAATATTCAGTTCAATCAGAGACTGGTCATTGAAGAAACTGTAGCTGGACCATGAACAAATGATTCTGGAAACTATCTGAGAGCAGGATTTTGTATAGGAGTATGGGAAATGTCAGTTATCTTTGTCAATCACTTTTCATGCCTTTTGTTCTTTGAGCAGTATTTAGTCACTGTGAATATGAAGACACTGCATTACCACAAATAAAGTAAGTCACACTCTAATACTTCAAGTGGAACGATTCTATATGTAGTTTAATTTCATGCACTAATACTCTTCCTTTGAGACTGTCTGGAGTTTTCAAAACTTGTAAACTGGTAGGACTTTTCATTTCACTGTTACAGGATGAAGTATGTACAAAACCAGTGGCAAAACCATTCTGAAAGTAGAGCTCAGAAACTAAATATACTAATGAATTTTCCTTTATCTACTGCAAGTCAAAAAGTTTTTGTAGAAAACAATGAAAGCAACTCTTACTTAAATTTTTATAAATGTATGTATTGCAGAAAACTGGAAACAGCTTGTATTAATAAGTTAGGATGGGTACAAGATTTGCCCTTCCCACTTTCATATTTTGTGGTGAAAACTGGGAATCATCTCCCATGTTCTTAGTATTTTTTCATTAACTATTTCCTTTAAAAATTCACTTTCTCGATGCCAAACACCTTAAAAGAATGAAGGACGTGAAATTTGGACAAATTGAACTTTATGGATCTAGATTAGGCTGAAGCTTGGAGAATTCAAACAACAGAAAGCATGGGATCTTGGTAGGACCCAATGACACTTTGTCATTTGGGAGATCTGCATCTAAAACACATCTTTGTACCCACTGTACCTAATCTCTTTCAAAGTTCATTCTTCACCCAGTCCTGCAAGCTGATGCAAACTGCATAATCAGCCAAGCACAAGAGACAAGCTTCCCCTTTGATGAAATAATGAGGATGTAGTGGTTTCCTGTCATTCCACTGTGGTGGATCCCAAGATCCTGTGAGCGCATTGCCAGTCAGGGAACTTTCTGCTTGTTTTACTGCAGGGATAACTTTCAGTCAAGCTGGTGAGTTACAGGCTGTTATTGCCTAGCTTCTGTGATTCTATGATCTCTAGATTAAGCAAAGGCAAGTAGTAGGTTGTAATATAGGGGGTGGAGAGACTGGGTTTTGTTGGGCTGGACTGGCTCAAGGGTACGCTCATAACCAAACCTTGAGAGACTGGTCAAGCCTCAGTACTCTTGGCTTCTGATATTTACATGGCTCCTAGATGATGATGATGATTATTATTATTTATTTTAAATGAAAAGGAGTATGGGAAAAGGTTTGCTCATTGGTGGTACTAAGGAAATTCACACTTCAATTTTCTTCAGTAGTCCTTGTTTTCTGATGTTCAACTTTTATTCACTGAAGTGGGCATGTACAGCAGCATATACAGCTGCTTATTTTTGGTAAATCCTGACTTTTTTTTGTTCCATTTTGGTTCCATTTTTGGAATGCATAAGGTCACTTTGATACAGTAGGAGCTATTTAAAATCTTAATATTGATTGCATGTAGAAGTTAGATTGACTATAGTTCTTAAAGTATTCCCCAAGCACAGAGAGTGCCACAAATAACCAAGGCTCAGCAAACGACCGTTAGAATAATGCATAAAAGCATTTGGAAAAGAACATAAATTGCTGTTGTGTTCAACTCAGCGTGGTCAGGACCAAAGGTCAAGAGACACTGAAAAATGCCTCTTGTATTAGTTTCATGGATTTACTTCTACTGGAAATATAAGAAACAACATTCTGTGGAGCAGAATAAAGAATACAGACAATAAAAACCTGTGATAATTCCTGGAATCAGATTTCTTCAAAACTTTGTTAATTTTCCTTCATCAGATCATAGCCTTGATGACACCTGTCAAACTTCTTTTCTGTTAGTGCCTCATCTGCTGCTTTTCCAGATGCAAACAGGATGACATGGGGGTACAAGAGGTGTGCAGAAACCAAAGGAAGTAAAGCAGATCAGTATGTGAGCACATTCCTGGAATACTCCAGTGCATAGGAAATCAGAGATGACTTTATCTTTCATAGGGAGGGGGGGGGTGTCCTCAAAACTCAATCACAATTAAAGACACCTTAGGAAGAAAAGCAGTGGCTTGAACAACTTACCTGCTTCCATGTTTTGAGCTGTTGCAGTGGGAGAAGGGAAATTACTACGAAGATAGAAAAGGTAAAATGCAACTTTGAATCCATGGTTAGTGAGTTAAATATTCTTTCAAAATCATGCTGGAAAACTTTAAGCAAAAATAGTTTAGAGGAAATTTGTGAGGGTAAAGATAATAGTATATGTGTGGAGTATTAACTGACTGATTTCTTGGAAGCAAAGCAGATCCTGTCATCTTGGTTTTTTGCACATAAATGTGTGTGTACACCCACACACATTGAAACATGTGGAAAGATTGCAGATTGCCAAATGCTGAGGAGAAAGAAGTGCAAGGGGAGAGACAGACTGAAGAAAGAGATGAGGAAGGGACAATAGCAGACTGTTAATAGGATTTAAATCTGCACTCAGAAAATGTGTGTGTTAGGCACAGAGGGAGAAGGAATAGATGTCCTTTCACTTTCCTGGGTTTGAGTCCCAGGAAAATGGGAGTGTAAAATTGCCCACCCACTGCTGGGGATCACCTGTATCACTGCTTCCCACAGGCAGTTCTAGGTATATGCTGCTTCCTGTGCTGGCTGGGAAAGGGGAACAGCACCAGGCCTGGACGCTGGACATCTGAAAAATGGTGTTGCCAAGACCTTTTTGGCTTGCTAATTGTCACCAGCAATCAAAAGCATCCCTTTCTGCCATTTTGTTTCTTCTTTTGGATATGGTAGTCCTCAACAGTTGAGGAATTTACAGTTGTGTGTATGACAGCAGTTTGTTAATCCAATACCCTCCACACATAGCACTGAGTTCAGCATTTAGAAATGCTTCTGCCATCTCAGAGTGTCAGAAGATATCAAAGAGGTAACAGTCCTGATTCCTTCGCAGACCTACTGCCTGTTTCCAGATGTGTTTTGGCTCCTAATAAAGAGTTGTCAAGGAATAAAAATAACTCTGAGGGGTTTTTTCCCCTATCAACTTTCAGTTGAGAAGTTCAAGCCTGATAGGATCCATATCACACATCTCCCATGTTCTACATTACAGTCAAAAATTAGCATGGGAGATGTGGATTAATTTGTCATTACCCATCAGCTGCACAGGTTGCTCTAGGGCCAGTGGACATTCAGCTTCTAATTGCAGCTTGGTTTGTTGTTCAGCTCAATTGTTTCTGCTGTTTTCAATAAAGTAAGCCTGCTGAAAGCAAATTGTGTCCTCATTAGGACTAATTAATAGTTGCCTTTTCCAAAGAGCTTCGTGTGAGACTTTGTACTGAGCAATAAACTGAAATATTATCCAACTGCAGGCTCTAGTGTTAAACTTTGCAAAGGGAGCCAGATGCTATATAGAAAGAGTTCTGCAGAGCCTAGCGCTTTCTTTGAGCTTTATGCTCTTCCAAATGGCCATTGCTGCTTTCATTCTTTTTCCAGTCTAGCAAAACTTGCAGAGTCTGGTGGGTTGGATCCTGCTGCCCTGGAGATCAGGGGAAGTAAAACTGAAAACAGTAATTTTTCTTAAAACTGATTCTTATAACCTATTTCCTGAGGAAATTCTGTTCTGGGGTTGATTTGGCCTTTGGTGATAAGACTTATGATAACATTTATCTATCTGTACAGCTTGATGAAATACTATCTTGTGGAAAGCCATCAAAATAATTTTTAGGTACTGAGAGCAGAGACAGTGAGGGATCAATTAGCTTTTCTCTGCTTTTCAGGTCACACAAAAGTCTTTTCATCACTATTACTTTAAAGTTTATGCCCATGAGACAAAAATAAGAGACCCAAATATGATACTGGTAGCTCCCATCTTTTAACAGAAGGCACAGAAGCCAAAGGAGGCCCATGTGAGTGAGACCGGTAGGGACAAAGTGTTCAGGTGATGCTGTGTTTGCACCTCAGTCACTAGTTCTGCAGCAACAGCAGCAAGTCTCCCTTAGAGGGGGAAGACCCTGTAGTTCCCTCGGGTCCTTAGTGCCTTGTCTAATCCCCTTCATCGGTGTTTGGGCCACCAGCAAGCATGCAGATCCCTCTGTCTTTCCTGTTGTCACTCTGAGAGTAGTGGGAGTTGTTTCTTGTAGCAGCTGATGTTAGAGGCCCCTTTGGATGGGTGAAAAGCATGTGGCAATGTGGGCAGAAGGAATGCCAGGTGAGCGGTCCTAGACTTCAAACACTGCAAATCTGCTGTCTTTAGTTTTCTCTCAGTGTTTCCCTGGTACTGAGGAAATTAAGTGAGGATTTCAGAGTGCTGCCTGGCAAGGGAGCGTGTGTGCCATCTGCCTCCATTGAGGGCTGCCTGTGCTCTTGCATCACTAGGGGAAACTTACAGGCGTTGGGCACGGCGTAGCGGCGGTGCTGATATAACTGGCATGTAGCTCGCTCAAGGACAGTATCAGTGGCTTAAAAATGCATTCAGTGTCTTGTGAGCCCTTGGAAGGAGCAGGAAAACCCGAGGGCGCCTCTGCTTGGGATTCCCTGCTGCCTGCAGTGAGTGGGTGTGATGCCCGGAGGTTTTGTCCGTGCTGACAGTGAGGCAGTCTTCCCTCTCCAGGCACTTCCCTTACACCCTGCCCCTTTGCTGAGAGCAAAATAGGAACAGATTGTGGTCTTGTGGCTTCTGTTGCCATTCAATTCCTGAAACGAGTGGGTACTTGATTTTGAAGCACATAGTTTCCAGCTAAAGAGAAAGCATCTTTCTTAAGATGAATGGGGCTCCAGGAAAAAGTACAAAGGAACTGCCAGTTGAGGGGGACAGTATGTTGAGCTTTTTCCTAATTTGGGGTCTTTTCTTGCTGAAGGGTACTTAGGCCAAATTTCCAACCTCCTTTTATCTTAACTATTTTTGACAAACCCTGAATGAGAGAGAAAGGTTACTGAGCTTTCTCATGGAGAACAGAGGCTCAAGTAATCAAAACGACTCCTGTGATTGTTCCTCGTTGCATTAATTCTGGGATGCACTTCTGGTTTTGGTCCCCACTCCACCACGATTATGGAGATGTAATGATTAGGGCTGTGGAAAGGCTTTTCAGTTTCACAGCTGTACCCAGGGTTGGCAAATGGGGATTCATTGTAGGCTGCAATAAACACGTACATTTTCTATTTTACTTGCCAAATGCCATGCTGGATAATTTTTCTTCTTTTAAAAGGAAAACTTCCTTTGCAGAATGAAGAGATTTAAGTAAAAACATATAAATGATAGAAGTAAAGTGAAACATTTGGAAAGGGAGGTTACCAAATTTTGCAGGGGTTTGACACAATACTTTTAAGGTAGAGAGACACATTCCTCTCCTCCTTGGCTTTTCTAAAAAAGCAAGAAAGTTTTACAGAGATGGGAGGCCATGGTCGCTGTATGTCCTTAGTTACTAAATGTGCTTTTGTGTGAAGAAGCCTGTCTTTGTCATGACTGGGGTTGGGACCCAGGGATCCCTTTTCCCAGGTTGGTACTGTGACTGCAGTTATTTATACAAATTAGAGCTGAGTACAGAGCAAGGCTCCACCAGCTTCTTGGTGTGTCTCTTCAGGTTGGTCCTAAAGGCCACTGGGGCTGGTTCAACTGGAATTTTGTATTCAAGCTCACTTAAATATGAGTGGATTTGGAAAACTGAAGTTATATTTCTCTGGTGAAGGTAATAGCTACAGGAAAAAAGTTTTCTTGAGTGTGATCTTGCTGATCAAGTTATTACTGCTGTAGTTACATAAAATAAGACAAGAAATGTCACTTCAATGGTAGGGTGTCTGTTGGGAAACAAGCTTCCTGTTATATGCAACTGAAGTGGATCCTAGAGTCTGCAAACCAGCAAATCTGGAACCTGAACTTTCCTAAAGTAAATAGATTGCCACTTACATAATACGGAGAAATGTGTGACATCTATTTTCAGGATATGGTGAGCAAAAGTACTAGATAGCACAGCATTTAAATGCTAGGGTATAAAGCAATGTAGGGCTGACAGAAGTCACCTGTGCAGTGGCACACAGCCTGTAGAATAAGTCTGCATGGAGCTTTTCCTTGGATGTAGTAAAAGTGCATAGCTTTTGGGTGCCATCTACAGTTTTCACCAAGGAGAGTTTCAGTCCTGCTGCACCTTAGGGCTCAGGCATCCATCGCCTCTTTTCACAGCTCAGGGTATTTGTTTTCCCACAGCTGGATGCTGCAAGCACTACTGTGCTGCTTCTGAACTCTGGTGTTAAGCCACTAGACTAAGTCTTCTGTTTGTGAAGCCCGATGCTTTTTAACCACTTCTAACCACTGATTTAATCAGTCCTGTTGTGTATTTATTCATTTGTGCTTTCTGACATCGGTGTGTCAGAGACCCTTTTAGCAGGAGCTAATATAGTTAGGTTTATTTCTGGTGGATCTGTACAGTTGAGTTTGCTGAGTTTGGTACAGTTTGATTCCCCCACAGACCCTATTACAATGCAAAACATAGCTCCCAGAGTGGCAGACATCTGGCTTCATCTAGCCTTACCTCTCGCACTGGACTGCCCCGTGTCTGTCACAGGAAGGGAGCTGCTCAAGCCTTTCTGTGTGTGGATTTTCTCATTTGTGACAGTGACCAAACCTCTCTCTATGGAGGGGCAATAATGCCCCACCTCACCTCTGCCTGTTCATGTTTTCTTGGGTTTTGGGAGGTGATTATTGCTTGGGGGATCACTTTACTAACAAATATCATTGAAACTGGACAGCTGGGGCAGGAATCACAGACTCGTAGGGATTGGAAGGGACCTCGAGAGCTCATCGGGTCCAACCCCCCTGCCAAAGCAGCTCCTTAGGACAGGTCAGACAGGTTGGCATCCAGATGGGGCTGGAATCTCTCCAGAGATTGAGACTCCACACCCCCCTGGGCAGCCTGTCCCAGGGCTCCCTCACCCTCACTGGGGAAAAGTGAGGAGATCTGGGATGAGACAGTGCAATTGTATGAAGTGTGTTTCTTTAAGTCACTGAGCAAAAAACACCCCAAAGCTTTGTTTTTCTTTCCAAGAAACTCAGTATCATTTACAACAGGCTTAAGTTAGGTTATTGCTTTCAGGCATTAGCAGCCACATTACTTCCATAGCGCTGGCTTTCCCTTGTATTTGCACAGGACAAACGGAACCAGGCAGGGTGGCTGTGCAGGGTCTGCTGCTGCCTGCTTGGCATCTTGAACCCCACGGCTCAGGGGAAAGTCCTGAGGAGCTGGAGCTGCTGCAGTGGGGGCTCGCTCTTCTTGCTTAGCCCTGCCACAGCACTCTGAAGTATAGTTAGCACCAAAAGGTTGAAGGTCCTAGCTAACCTTAAATGCAGCCACATGAGTCCTACCAGTACTATTGCCTGAACTTCTGAACACAAAGTTTGCCTTTGGAAGTCAGCAGTAGCCGCTTCTCCTGGTGGCTGGGTTAAGGGAAGTCTCCCAGTTCTTCCTGAGCTCCTGCCTTGCTTTCCTGTAATGACATGCATTCTTGGCCAACTCATCTAACCCTCTGGAGAGGAATATTCTTTAATAGCAGGAGCTATCTATAGAGGTAATCTATGGAGACTAGACCAGGGCATCTAAACCACAGGGATTCATTTATTTAAATTTATTGATGCTGTTCCTTTGGAATTACACTGTTCTAGCAAGGATACCTGAAAATATACCTCCTTTTGCTTGTGCTAAATCCAGTTCCTAAAGTAGCTTGTTAATTTAAATCAACAAATGGTCTCTGTAGCCAAGCAATGAAATAGTTTGTCAAATATTTATACTCTGATTATAAATATTAATAATAAAAAAAGAAACCTGAGCAGCTAAGTTGGTATATTTCTTAAAAGAATACCAGTGTGTGTAATAGCGTTTTCAGGGATTTGAGACAAATGGATTCTGAAACAAATCCAAAGTATTCCCCATATTTCCCTTCCAGAGGGATTTTGACAGGCTGGAAAGATGGGCCCGGGGGAACCTAATGAGATTCAACACTGCCAAGTGTCAGGGGTTGCACTTGGGTCGGAAGAATCCCAGCCATAGATACAGACTGGGAGAAGAGCTTCTTGAGAGTAGCCCTGCTGAGAAGGACTTGGGGATTGTGGTGGATGAGAGACTTCACATGAGCCAGCAGTGGCTCTTGCAGCTCGCAAGGCCAACGGGATCCTGGGCTCCATCAGAAGAGGGGTGGCCAGCAGGGACAGGGAGGTGATCGTCCCCCTCTACTCTGCCCTCGTGAGGCCCCATCTGGAGTCCTGTATCCAGAGCTGGGGCCCCCAATACAAGAAAGATGTGGAACTNCTGGGTCAGCCTGGAGAAGAGAAGGCTGTGGGGGGACCTCACTGCAGCCTGCCAGTCCCTGAAGGGAGCTTATAAGCAGGAGGGGATTCAACTTTTTAAAAGAGCAGATAATGGCAGGACAAGGGGGAATGGATTAAAGCTAAAGGAGGGAAGGTTTAGATTAGATATTAGGGGGAAGTTTTTTACAGAAAGAGTGGTGAGGTGCTGGAACAGGCTGCCCAGAGAAGTAGTGGATGCCCTGTCCCTGGAAGTGTTCAAGGCCAGGTTGGATGGGGCCCTGGGCAACCTTGTGTAGTTCCAGACCTGGAGGTTGGTGTCCTTGCCTGTGGCAGGGGGGTTGGAGCTCTATGATCCTTGGGGTCCCTTCCAACCCAGACCATTCTATGATTCTTATGGAAAATATTTGCCAGGTCCTCCATTGCTGGGTGTTCTCCCAATTAATATGCAACACAGAAGCTTTTAGCTCTGAAGTTGCTTTTCTGACACACCCTCTAGAGAAGGCAAGAGCTCTCTGGAGACAGGGACATATCAAAGTGTGGGAGCATTATTACAACTACTGTGGAAATAATTTTCATGTTCTTAAAATAACTAAAGCTCAGGACTTTTAATAGATGTTTCAGAGTAGTTGGTGATGGGTTTGGGGTTGGATTTTGGGGTTGGGTTTTTTCTCTTGCAAATTTTTAGCTTTGCTGCGGTGTCTTTTAACCCATCCTCTAAAGAAACTCACTGTGCTTCTGAAGAGATGATATCTTAATATGAACAGAACCATGAGCTGTTGCCAAGTGCAGTCTGTAATAAAAAGAGTGTTCTGTTATAATGAATGGATTTTATATTTAATACAGCCTTGGGGAAATTCTCCCTCTTTTGTGTATTCCTAAAGCTTATCATAATGTATTAGTGCAGAAAGAAAATGGTAATTATTAATCTGCTAAAATAATGTATCTCTTCAGCCACACTTGGGAGTTTGAATATTCAGTTTCAATATTTGTTTGGAGAAAAACAGGAGAAGTGCTGAGCTTGCAGCGTTTGGTTGTGGCAGAATACTCTGTCCCCAGCTAAAGGAAGCAGCTAAGGCTCTGGCTGTGCAGTGTGGCTTGCCAGGGGCTCTGTTTTGTCAGCTACCATTCTTTTCATCTGATTGTTTTAACTAACCTGTCTAGTAGTTACTCTACAGGACTAGAGGACTAGAACTAGTAAGAAAACAAAACCGCTTTCAGCTTTCTGCCTGCCTTGTCTGTGCTGTTGCATACATTTAATGTAGGTATCTCTGCCTCAGGCTTGGGGAGAATCAGACCTGCAATGAGTCAACATTATGAGTGAGACTGCACTTCCTGTATCCCAGCTTCTCACTGCTTGGTCTCCTGCACAGCTCTTCGTGAAGTTCCTGTGTCAGCAACTGACTTGACCAGAAGCTGCACTTTTTGCTTGGGCTTAGACTGGATGGGAGAACCAACAGGTTCTTCGGAGGCTGAAAGAGTTTAGGCTTTGTGGTCAGAGTCAGTTCTGGGTCAGTAACCCCTCAGCTGTAGTCAGCACACCATAATCTCTCTGTGCGGTGAACAGTGTAGTTCCATTGTCACATACCCCCGGAGGGCCATGGCAGATTACAGCAATAGACCCTCTGCTCTGTTTCCAGATGACACTAGACTGTCAGTCAGACCGAACTGGCTTTGCTGGCCTCACTGCTGTGTCACAGCAGCAGGGGTTATCCACCAGAGCTGTGCCATTAACTGTGTGCAACGGCTGTGGCACAGCCCTTGTCTTTCAAGCCCTGTGTGCCTTGAGAATCACCCGCAAGCCATTCCTGGTTCTTAAGTAGGTCTGGACAGAGTTATGGAGTTTCACCCTGAGGACAGGCACATCGCTTTGAGTGCCAGGCAACTCCCTGTCAGGGTGAGCCTGACTCCTTGCTGGAGGCTGATTACGGGGGTGTTAGGGTGGGATTGAGGTATGCTGTCTTTATGTTCAGTGCTTGCAACAGCTCTCTTGGGGTGCATGTGCTAATAGCTCTCATCAAAAGCTTTAGTGTCATGTGGGATGCTGCTTCTGCAGCAACCAATAAGTAGGTAGGCATGGGACAGTGTGCAAAGGATGTTGATCAGTAGAAATGGCCATGTGCTGTGGTCTAATGACATACCAAGGTTTGTACCTTTCTACTACATATAGGGACCAAGGGGTGGTGTGAATGATCCATGGCAGTACTTGGAACTAGAACAGGCCCATGGCATTTGTACTGGTGTGAAGGTTAAAATTTTGCCTGTCCCTACTTGCTGGGGAGCTGCTCCTGCCCTCGGCAACTTGAGCTTTCAATGAGGGATGTGCAGTGGGCATTGTGATGTAAACAAGAAAAACATTTTCCTTAGTATGGTCCAGACTGTTAAACATGGTCATTTTAAGACACTTTTGTTTGCAGCTGCAGTAGCTTTTGGCGCAGCGCTGTACTTAATGCCTTTTTTAATGTTTTATGGGATGGCAGCGTTAGTTCACGGCGAGGCACCTCCATTGTTACAGAGAATACAGACATAAACACAAGAAAGCGCTATCGTTATGGCAGCAGCAGCAGTTGCTGCCAGCTATTATTAGTGAGCAAACTTCATCTCAGAAACAAATCGCCCCCTCCTGTGGGCTAGGGCAGTAGATTATGTTTTCATTATGCACGCACTGTATATGGTGTAGTAAAACCCGATGGTAGCCACTTTGTTTTATAGCCACATAGCATGCTGGTGGGTAATTTTAAGGAAGAAGCTGAAATCTTGTCAACTTTATTTGAACTTGTGCAAGTAAGGCTGAGCATGTTTTCCCTTACGCATAGGCTGTGACCCAGTGGAGGGGGTGGCAGGGAGGGAGCTAAGCTGTTTTCAGTCTTCCCCGCAGACAGCCTTGGGATCCCTGGGTCAGCACCAGCCCTGCGAGGTGCATGGTGGACATCCATCTGTGTTTCTGCAGAACTAGGAGCTACATGTTGCACAGTGTGTCTGTCCTCGTAGCTGTGAGAACCAGAAGAGTTGCTGCTGTTTCAGAGTGGAGGTAGGGGTTCTCAGATCCAATGGCATGACTGTAGGGAGCCCTTCTTATCCTCCCAGGTGAGGCTGAGTTCTAGGGGATTTGAAAAGGGAGGATGGAATAGGTAACGAAGAGAACAGGTAGATACAGAATCTTTTTACAGAGTTTGGATCAATTTATGTCTCCATTACATTGCTGCTCCATTGTGTAATTTCTATTCTAAAAATGCATCAAGTCTTTTGCTTAAAGTCTTGAGCGTCCTTGACTACTTTTACCATTTCTCACTTGAAATAAGTGGAGAGACAGCAAATGATCTTTCTACCCTGCTGTGCAAGGTCTTTTTGATTCTCCCTTGTTCTGTAGCAATTTGCAAGTGGACATCATCAGAGACTTCAGTGTCCTTACTTTACTTTGTCTTCCTCGCTCCTGCAGCAGCTGTTGAAACTCAAACCCAAATGCCTTTTTATTTGAAAGAGAATGATCTCACATCACAGGAGCAAAACTAATGTCCCTTTTCTTTGATACCTGCCAAGAGTGTGATGATTTTACACCAGTAATAGGTGAAAGAATGAGGAGGGTTGGTGATAGGATTCCTTCTTAACTTAAATATAGAATCATAGAATGGTTTGGGTTGGAGTAGACCTTAAAGATCATCAAGTGCCAAGCCCCTGCCATGAGCAGAGACATCTCTCACCAGACCAGGCTACTCAAAGCCCCTTCCAACCCATCCCTGAATGCCTCCAGGGAGGGAGCAGCCACGGCCTCCCTGGGCTGCCTGTGTCAGGGCCTCACCACCCCTGTAATGAAGAATTTTTTCTTAATATCCAATCTAAATCTACCCCCTTCCAATTTAAAACTATTCCCCCTTTGTCCTGTCACTCTGTGCCTTTCTAAAAAGTCCCTCCCCAGCTTTCTTATAGGTCCCTTCAGGTACTAGAAGGCTGCTATAAGATCTCCCTGGAGCCTTCTCATCTCCAGGCTGAACAACCCAACCCTGTCCTCACAGGAGAGGTATTGCAGCCCTCTAATCGTCTTTGTGGCCTCCCCTGGACCCGCTCCGTAAGTGCTTCCTTAGGTTCCCTGCTACTATACAGTGTAGTTCTGTTGATATATACTGTTAAGAGAGAATCAAAGGTTCAGGTATCTAGTTTTAGAGTTTACTTCTTCCCACTGACTGACTGTTCTGCATGAGCAGCTACTATAAATTGGGTCTTAAGGGTCAAAGCCTGTGGTGGTACAAACCTGCAGTGGCTTCATTGAATCAAGACCAGCTTTACCCTACTGGAGTTTTGGCTCTCGATGTTTGCTGTGGAAGGCAGTTATTGAACCAGTGGATTTTTCTCCCCCCCTTTAAAATTTTTTTTCCCCCTTTCTCTCTGAAATTAAGCAAACTTAAGACCTTTTCCAGTCTTCAATCAAAATATCGATTGCCATTGCCCTCTTTGCTTCCAATTTTAATTAGCTTGCACAGGGGCTGTTGAGTGAAACTACTGAATGAGCAAACGGTCTGTCCTGGCAGCAGTGTCACAGCACCCACCACTGTGAGCCTCAAGGCTGGCTGAGCTCAGAGCATGGGCGCCTTCCCGGCATGAACCCCGGGTGGAGTGAGCTGTGAGATGAGCGGAGCCGGTGGATGAGCCGCCTCGGTGCTGGCAGAGCCGGATCAGCATCCCGCCGCCTGTACCGGGCAGGCAGCCGCGGGAGCGCGGGGCTGCTGCAGGCGAGGCAGGGAGCGGGTCGCGGCGCGTCGGCATCCCGGGAAGCCGAGAGCTGCCGCTGCCATTGCGAGCGGACAGCACACTCCAGTGGCGCCAGCGCGTACTGCTCCGCGGCCGCGGCGAGGGGGTCTGCCATAAAGCTGGGTGGTTATTTTAAAAACCCTTATCCAGCCAGTCATTTCCCTGCCGCGGGCAATCCCTGTCCCTCTCTTTCAAACAGTACATAACTCCCCAAGCAAGGTCAGTGCTTCCTCTCCATTGCTGCCTGTTTGAATTGCTGTCTAAGCCCCCGGGAGTAGCAGTTACTCCTCTTCCTTTTTTGTTGTCTACAGTGTAATGCAGGGGAATAGACCAGGGTAGAAGGCAGGCTACCCCATCCAAATGGAGCCCATTGCCCTCTTATTTTTCACTGTTGAGCACACTTTGAACTCCTGTACCTGCAATCAGTCTTGCACACGGAGTTGATATGTTTTCCTATTGCATGTGGGTAACATACTAGACATGAAAGTGCTGTGCTGCGGCCACCCTGAGCCTGATGGGTGACTCAGGGCCTCTTAAATAGCAATTTACCTATGAGTGTGTTTGGAAATCATGGCAAAAGCATGTGTTTTCACTTCTGAAGAGGTGGCTGTGTGACATAACTGAGCGGCACCAGGTGGCACCAGGGCAGACTGTGCCTAGGGTCTCCAAGGGGCAGAAAGTTCTCCCTGCTGCCTGGGGTGCAGATTCTTCCAAACACCGAGTGCGTGTCACCCACAGAGTGTTTTCATTTTCATTTTGATTCTCTGACTTCTCTTTCCTGGGTGCAGTAGATAATGCTGTTACAAAGATAACAGCACCTGCTGAGAATTTACTTTATTCCTATAGAGAAAGAAACTAACCATGGGGAAGGTATCCAGAAGCAAATGCAGAAGACCTGAGCAACACTTGCATGTTGTCTGGCTGTATAGAGGCTTGTGCTCACATAAGACACAACTTTTATCCTTTGGGCTGCAAAGTCAAATTAGTGTTTACTGATACTTAGTACTCGAGCACAAGTACTAGCAAAGAGATACAGACCTTTAAATGCATGTGAGGTCCTGCTGTCCTCTACTGCTGTTTGAAAAAATTATGTCAGCTTCTCAAGTGCCTGCTCCTCAGATCTGCCCAATCCAGGGGGTGAAAAACACTTCATAAGCTCTCAAAGAGAAAGGAACAAAAGGATGCACCAACGGTGTAGGAAAATCAGCAGCATTGGAGCCTAGTCCACTTGATTTAGTGCCAAGTAATCTGTGAAACTGGAATGAGAGTTGTAAATAGAACACACAGCATAATAAAACATGAGTAGAAAAAAGAAAGAAAGGTTTTTCATGTTAGGTGAAACCTGGATGTGCTAAGAACTTGTCTGTGGATGGGATTTTCCCCTTGTCTTCTCTCTTTCTAACTGTGTGGGTTTTTGGAATCTGTTACCTCTGGGCACAGTCATTGCTCTTATTCATAAATGGTCTTTTTCTCAGATCTGTGTACAGCTGGCTCTGCCGTGCTGCTCCAAGCTCTGTATGTGCTTAATTGCCAAGGTAGAAATTTTGCATTTAGGGGCTCTGAATGTGCTTCAGCTTCCATGAAAAGTGCTATCAAACTGCCAGTCTTCATTCTGGTGAGGAGCTCAATAAAGTCTGGCTAAATCAAGCTTTCTGTTGTGTGCAACCACTTAAATAAACGTTTCATGTTGTCTGTATGATGCTTTTTAAATATAGCAGCTGCCTCTGTAACCACTGCACAGGAAATAAATAATTGATGGCATTTATGGCAATCAAAGTGTAATTTCTGCTTGCATTTTCATGATGGAGCATTTCATAAAAATAATTTCTCAGATTTGTGCTCAGGAAAGAGCTCTGAGCCACTATGGAGTGAGAAATTTTACAGTATTAAGAATTTGATTGTGCTAGGTTAATTCCCAGAAGTGGTCACTATGCTTGTGAATACTTAATGAACAATTGTGAATTATGGATGCTGCATGTGAATATTGAGTCTGTCTTTGTGGACTCTTTTTGCTTCTGTTCTGTATTTGCTGCTTGGTAGTAGTATGAAGGAAAATACATAATTGTAAACAAAGATTTAAACATAAAAATGGATTTAATGTTTAGGCCATTTGGCCATATTGCAGCATCTGCCTTAGTGTTAACCTGGTGAACTAACTGCCTGAACAACCTTAAGCAAAGACATGATGGCCAGACATGAATGAAAATATATGGCATGATAACTTGATGATACGGGTTTGGATGCTGCATCCTACTAGTATGTGATTGAAATTTAATTCAACCAGGAAAAAGCCTCATAACTGCCAGGCTGCATTGTGCCACCAGTAGCTACTGATGCTGTAGCACTCGGGATGTGGCCCAGTGGAGTTTGTCTCAGATGTCCCCTTGCTGCTGCAGGCATGCTGCTGACACCCTGAGATCTTTTGGTTCCTTGTGTGCTTTGGCTCCCAGTCTGGAAATGGACCACAATGTTTGCTTTCTCTGAGGGGTGTTTTCAAATGTATGAACACAGAGTAGTGCATAGAATTAGTGTATTTTCCTATGCGTTAATGTGTTCTTGCTTCTTGCTCTAATTCCCTTCAAAAGCTTCCTTTGGAGTGCAGCTGGAGAAGGGCCACAGAAATGATCAGAGGTCTGGAGCACCTCCCCTGTGAAACCAGGCTGAGAGAGTTGGGCTTGTTCAGCCTGGAGAAGAGAAGGTTCTGGGGGAACCTTATAGTGGCCTTCTGGTACCTGAAAGGTACCCATAAGAAAGCTGGGGAAGTACTGCTCCCAAGGGTATGGAGCAATAGGCTGAGGGGTGATGGTTTTAAACTCAAAAAGGGGAGGTCTAGGTTGGCTATTAGGAAAAAGTTCTTGAATAGGAGGGTGGTGCATCAACAGAACGGGTTGCACAGAGAGGCAGATGCAGGACGGGACGATCTTTAAAGGTCCCTTCTGACAGAACTCAGTCTCTGAAAAAAGATGGAGGAATGGTTTCTGGATTGTCTCAGTTAAAGCCTTCTGCATCTGCAGATAAATCAACAATCTCAAAATATGCTCAACATAATTTTTTTTGCTTGGAGAGCCTTGTTCTGAACCTTGCAGTCCTTTGCCATTTACACATGTGCTGATCAATGGACCTCAAAGGACTGTGAAGCTGTATGAATGCCTCCAGGACATAATCCAAAAGGCTTTCTGATTTACTGACTTTTGACATGCTTCTTCCTAGAAACCTCAGTTCCAAGCTCGCTGCTCCTGCAGAGCCTAAGACAGAGAGTTTGGCATTTAGGCTTCAGCTTGTGTCTAGTGTGTAAGCAATGCTGGGCCTTAAAATGAGAAGGTCCCAAGGAAACAATGGAAAAGAGAGGCTGTGTGGGGATAGGCAAACCTTATGCAGGGGACAGTGCCTGGTGGCTTACACAAGAAATAGCTTCTCATGCTACAAGCCCTGAGCTGTATCACACCCAGCAGAGACTAACAGCTCCAGAGAAAGCAGATGCGAACTACAAAGCTTTTGGGGAAGTGTGTTTATCTGCAGCTTCAGAACTGCCGTCCCATGCTAACTGCCTTTCTATTTCACATCAGGGGAAGTGGGGGGAGAGCTCAGCCAACAGGAGACACTGCCAAAGAGCCCATCTGCACACGTCTCCTGCTACTTTTATTCAACTTCAAGTGTTGTGTTACCAAGGACACTTCATATCGCTCCACTCATCCTAAACCTGCAGGTGTGTTCAGCCCCAGTCCTGATTCCATAACTCTGGAGGTTGCACTTTCATGCACGTACGGTGCTGGTATCACTTGACCAACACAAATATTGCAGATTGAACTCATAAGGCAGTGTTAAAGCTGCACAAACAGGCAAGGTCTGTCTGTGGCAGGGACCCACCTCCCTTGCTGCAGTGCAGTGAACATCAAGGTTGTTGACAAATGTTGTGAAAACCATTTGATGTAAGGTCTGTGGAAGCCCTAACCCTTACCAGGCTGTCCTAGTAGTGCTTTTCTGTCACTTGCCAGTTCAAATAATCAGCAGCCCTCAGTATGTTTTTCCAAGTATTTACTTCGAGCTGTTAGTACAAGATAACAGGGAAGTTGGGGGGGAGTAATTGCTTGTGACTGCAGGAATATCTTTTCTGCATGTGGAATTCAGCCATTTAGCAGCATGTCAGCCCTCCCTATACTCTGCCCTCTCTAAATAGGCTAAGTGTACTGGGTTTTTATCCTGGCAGCATTTGGGGAGACCTTATAGCAGCCTTCCAGTGCCTGAAATGGCCTACAGTAAAGATGGGGAGGGACTCTTTATCTGGGACTGTGGGGATAGGACAAGGGATAATGGTTTTAAATGGAAAGAGGGTAGAATTTAGGTTAGATATTAAGAAGAAATCCTTCCCTATGAGGTCAGTGAGGCCCTTGCACAGGGTGCCCAGAGAAGCTGTGACTGCCCAAAAGCTGTGTGGCTGCACAAAGCTGTGCTTTGGGCCCCCTGGGCTGGTGGGGGTGTCACTGTCCATGGCAGGGGGGGTCCCTTCCAACCCAAAGTATTCCATGGTTTATAGAATTTCCTAGTCAGTATGTCACAAAGTGTTACCAAACTTTCTCATCCAAAAAGAGCTTCATGAAAGTATGTATGCTCTCTGGAGTTTGTGAGAGGAGGGCTTTTGGAGAGGGAGACATGCAGGGTCTGCATGCATCAAGACTACATGGGGTGACAGCACAGTGGAAGTATAGCCACCCAGCTGGACTAGTTAGTTACGGATCTTGCACCTCAGGTGGCTGCTGCTGTGCACCTCTCTTGGGGTGTTCCTTTGGAAAAGCCCATCCTCAAGTCTGTACCATTTAGCTAGTAGGACAGGGCTCAATTTCAAATGTGAGCTTTGGGTTGCCATTCTTATTCCATAGATGCAGAAGCAGAGGCACAGAGCAAAGGAAATGAGCCCAGAGCCAGAAAGCCTGTCTTTAGCAAGGCTGGCTGTAAATCTCTACCAGAAAGAGCAAATCTTGCAGTCAGGTTCAAGAGCATTTAACACCCTTTGTTAGGCTTTTCCTGGGGATGGATGTGTGAGCAAGAGAATAACATAATCCACCGTGGTCTGTCTGTTAAAATGAGTATTATTTATTATAGTAATTGTTTCAATACATTCAAGTTCTAATTTTTAAGATTTTGAGCTTGCAATAGAACATCTCTCAGAAAGCTCTGCCTTTCTCTCCTATCTAATTTGCCTGCAGCAATGGATCAGGTGAGCAGGGTGATTCTTTATCTACATGGGTTTTATTATTATCTTGTCCCATTAATTGCTTTTCTTCCCCCTCTTTCTTCAATAATGAAACTTGAATGAAAAATAATAGAATTTAAAAGCACTCCCATAGTTGGATACAGCAATCATTTAAGGGTGTTATTAGTTTATGCTGTACTCATAAGCAGTATGCTGTAGCGGTGCCTGTGGTGTGCCACATCTTTGAATTCATCTTCAGGCTCCGCGGCGTGGAGCTCTACTGTGCTCTCTTGGAGAGGAGCTGGGGAAGCAGGATTCCACCAACCTTCTGGACTTGGGCTGTTTTCACAGGCAATGAATGGAATTCTGGATATGTGAGTTTACAGTTTGCTCTGCAGTGCTGTTTTAAGGGAGTTTAAAATCCAATTTGACAATGTACAGTCTGGCCAGTTAGTTTTGGGAGCTTAATTTCCTGCTAAAACCCAGGAGAAACCTAGTAAGTAGGATTTGCTATAAAGGACATACTCTGATATCACAGATACTGACACACAATAATTAGTCTTTCCTTCCTGGAGCTAGAATTGCCCTTCTGAAGAGCTCTTGCTTCAGTCCAATGTTCTTCTGACTCTTTCAGATAAGCTTTTTTTTTTTACCTGGTAGCTGCAAAAGTGTTCCAAAAATCCCTGCTGAAGTTCAGATCTACCCCAGCTGTGTTTGTTCATTGTAGCCATGGCTTGTGAGTCTGTCTCTAACAAGCTCATCTCTGCATAAGTGTTGTGACTAAAGGAAATGCTGAAGTTTCTGCATTACAGATGTAAAATTAAAACGGCCACATGGGACCCTTTGTTCCTGAGGAGAGCAGCTTGGCCCACCCCGTTTGTTCAGCCTTTGTCTTGTCCCCTGTGAGATTCTTCATTCCCCTGGTTGCAGTTCTTGTGCTACTTCAGACACTGAAGTTGATGTTTTCCAGACCTTTGCCTCAGTTTCCTACTTTAGGACAGCACTGTTTATGGCTTGCTGACCTAATGTGTGACCTCGGTCTGTTACTGGGCATTAAATCCAAAGGTGGCTGACTCTCAGGATTCAAGCACTCATTATTCTCCTTTTATTTCCAAAGTCAAATAAACAAAAACCAACTAAAATGTACTTGGACTTTGGCTAAAGACCATCAGCATTAGGAACAAGTGGTGTAATGCATAATAATTAAGCCAATTTAAAAGCCATTCAAATGTTATTTACTGACTGTTTGCTATAGATAAAGCCTGGGTCTGGGAATTAAAAAACTCTTGCCTTTTTTCACAGAATCCTTGCAGCTGCATAACTTTATTTCCATTTAACAGTGCAATCCTCAAAATGCTTTTTTTGGCCATGGGTGCTGCCCTACGGGGTTGGCCCAAATGCCCTTTAGGCTTGGTAGCTTGGCTTAGGAGCTATCAGGTGCCACGCTGTTAGAGCACGACAAGCAAGTAAACCCCTAAATAAACTCCTCATCTCTACAGATCTGCCATCCAGAAACTTCTAGAACTCCAGAAGTAAAACCTTTGAATTTAATAAGACTTCAAGGATTATTTTTTTTTGTCCATGAAGTTTTTCCATGTTACTCTTTGAAGCAATATGAATTTATAACCTGTGCAACAGCTGTGGGAAGGATTTCCCCAGCTTGATTATGTATTGCCCAGTGTAATACCTTCTCTGTGTTCCATCTCCAGTCTCAATAGGTTCATTTAATGGGTCAATCTAGCTGCAATATTTCTTTGGCCAGCTTCAGTAGTAGAGAGGCTTTCTTGTCTTCTCTGAGCATGAGAGACTCAGCACTGTGGTCTGGTGCTGTGACAGAAAGGGACGTGGTGCTGATTGAGGGCAGCTGGACAGAGCTTGTGTATAAGCTAGCAACTGTTGCAGGCTTTTCAGTAGTTCAAATGCATGGCAGGGATGGATAATTCAATGTGGAGAGGGTGTAGGGTGATCAAGATCAATAGATTTGCAAGTGTGGTTTTGTGAAAGGATTTCTAGGTTCACTGTGGCTCTCCTACAGTTTAGAGATTTGGTGCCATCTCACTTTGTCCTGACCTAGGTAAGGTGTGGAGTTTGAAATAGTTGAGAGATTAGACATAAATCAGTGCAAGCAAGAGCTCTTGTTGACACCACACATTCATTTGATACTCATGCACACCTGCTACCATGACAGGTCCTCCTTACACAGCTTCCCCAGCAGTCCCAGCTCAGAGGTGGTTTTGCCCTTGGTTAAAGGTGTTGTCATGCTACAGGAAAGCTCGGTACTTGCCGCCCTGTTTGTTGAAGTTACTGCTCTATCTAATCAGGGCTTTGCAAAACAAGCTGGAATTGCATTGATGCAGTTTGAAAGATGTATAAATTCATGCTCTCACTAAAGAACCTCAGGATTGAAGCCTTTTCTGCAGTCCAGCTGCCTTGCTGCTCTGTGAGAACTGCAGTGAGGGATGCTGTAAGTCCACCTGTGCCATCTGTCTCTGTAATATTCTCTGAAATGTCCACAGCTGAAAGCGTCACGCTCCTTTCATAGAGCTGCCCTTGGCAACTCTGGGGGCTCTTCGCTAAACTGGCAGCTGCAGTACTGGGGCACAGTGAGCTGAATTTTCAGAGGGTTAGTGGGCTGAAAGCCAAGTCCAAAACTTTTCCATTTCACCTCTTCTTGAGCAAATCTTTCATGGGATAGAGTTGTGTATTTCCTGTGCAGCGAAGGGAGCTGGGCTGTGTCCTCATGTCTGGCTGAGGAGGAGTGACTGCCTAAGGAGAGCGTGCTCCAGCACCTGCCTCTATCAGTGTCACCAGAATGCTTCTCCCCATCTTGAACTTTCCTGGGGCTGGGAGTGTAGCCTGTTTCCAGCAGAGGAGCTCCAGGCAGGGACTGAGGCTGCAGCTTTTCAGTTGGATTTCTCCTCGCTTATCATGAGCGTGCACACACACTTCTGGGGGGGGGGGGGGGCAGGGAATGTAAGGTCCAGCTCTCAGCTAATCCCTCTCATCTGGGAGTTGGGAATTTCTTAGACTCTGGTTTGTAAGGCAGGTAACAGGCTCTCTGACTGCATGCTGTATGCTGTCCTGATGGAAAGAAGAGTGTGCCTGAGGGGTTAGGGGACCATTCAGCACAAGCTGAGGTACCCTGAAGGAGAAGATGCTTCAGCAGCCCTGCCCTTTAGGGCAGAAGGTGAGCAGTAGGCTCTGACTTTAGGCTGTTGATTGCAACAGAGCAACTGTAGTTCTTTTTCAGCCTTCTAGGAAGCAGAAATTTGGGTCAGATCACTTTGCAGGTTGAAGAGGGAACAAAATGGCATGGGGAAAGGGTAATAAAAGACTGCATAGAACTTAGAAATCATTTATATGTACTATAAATTATAAATGAGTGTAAAGAAGAACAAAGGCCTTAGTGAGTATATTTCAGTACATGCTTTAAACTATGTAACTCATTTTTATAAAAGCCTTGCATAGGCCATATCAAAGCCAAGGAGCGATCGATCACCTGCTTTCACAGGCAGGCAGTGGGGTGCCTGTGAGGCACAGTGTCCCCCAGAGCCGTGGGGACCTCTGCGCTCCCCACTGCTATCCCATCCTATGCAGTGACCAGGATGGGCCATGGGTGACTCGCATGGGTGAGCTCACTGTAGAAGGGGAGATGGTATCTGCAGGCTTCCCTGGGGCTGGTGGCTGTGCTGGCAGCGCTGTTCAGACAGGCACTTTGTGGTTTCCTACAGTAGAGGGTAGTGTTACCTGTGTCTGCGCTGCTGGAAACCGAGATTGGCCCAAAATGATGGGTGTATTTAGTCTGCTTGTTTCCAGCTGACATGGAGTTGTTAAATATTTATAGCAGACATATATATACATCTGTGCTGCTTTATGGAAAGTATTCTTCTGTGCAGCAAATAGAGAACTCATTAGGTCTCTAACCTAACCTTAGCTTGTGATGCTTCCTAGGCTGCTGATTTCCAAGAGCATTCCTAGCTCACCTGTGATCACTCTCTGATAGCTTTGGCCATGCTGCTTTATTCTTGGGAACTTCTTTTTCCCTGAATGTCCCACCTTGTACAGAAAGGTGTTTCTTCTGGTGGCACTGACTCCCACGTTCATGAGGTTAGATATACAGCAAAATCTAACTAAAGACAGCTGTTAATTGCTCTTCCCAGTGGCTTGGCACTGCTGGTGGGTGCTTCTGGCATCTCCATGTTGCGTGGAGCAATAGGCAGGAGCCTGCTGTCCCACACATCCCCCCATCCTGCAGCCCCTTGGCAGTGCTGTATACACAGAGGACAGCTGATGCCATGAAGCCACAGGTCTTACTGACCTGGCAGAGGAGCCTGGGTTGGTAGTTGGTACTTAGAGGCAGCAATGGCCCACAGCCACCCATGCTGAAATCCATGAGCCATGTTATGTGCCATGTCCTTCAGGCCTCCTGTGTGCCTTCAACACCAGCTGTGTCCTCAGCAGGCTGACAGAGGAACGTGTGTTGCCGAGGCCAGAAGAAATAGTAAAACCGAAAGCCAACTTTTCTCAAGTAATATAAAAGTCAAACCAATGGAGTAGGTAGCTTAGAGATCAGATAATGTGGTTCTGCATGTTGAAATTTCCTAGATTTTTCAGGGTCTCACTTATTTTTGTAAGCAGCATCTGTTCTGTGTTCTGTCTTTCCCCTCTGATGTTGAGCACATGCTGTGACACAGCCTGTGATTCTGGACATGTGGATGTGGGGTGTGCTGTACTGTGGAATAACCAGGCTTCCCCCCCTTGCCTCTGAACATCAGAAACTGGGCAGAACCTTAGGAAAGGTGATAGATTCTGTGAGCTCGACATCTAATCAAGTGTGGCTAACCTCTGCCTGATTTGTGTTTTATTTTGAACTTCCAGAGTCATCCTGAGAGGTGTTTTCCATCTACCTGATAGTTTGCTTGAAAGCCATACAGTCTGAGGGAAGAGGAGAGGTTATACAATCCCACTAATGGTTTCTGTGGAATGTTTTCATGCCAAAAGTTAGGCATTTTATAGGAAAGGGTGGAATAATCTGAGTAGAGAGTGTCCCTGATAGATACATGTTGCCCAGCTCAGAGAGGACACTGATTTTTGCAAGAAACCAAATATCTAATTTAATAAGTTGGTTCAGATCTTTGAGGTTGGATTATTGTATCTAAAAAAAAATAATCCAACAAACCCAAAAGTTCCATTAGCACCACAGCAAACACTGGTAGTGTTGAAGATGCTGTAAATCTTTGGGATTTTCTTCATACAATTCTGCAAGAGCAAGATTTTCAAATTGTGTGCCAAAGGGCAGGACTGAGGAAATGCTGCCCCACTGCTTAATTTGTTTGCATCATAAATTAAGCATTGTTGTCTATTAGCTTTTAAGATTTAAAAGGTGTTTCTATGCTCTTTTCCTTTCTTGCTCATGTTCTGTTAGCTTGAAATCGTAACCTCACTTTAAAAAGTTTCTTATGCAGTCTTGTGTATTTTTGGCCTATGCTTCCTTTCCTGCTTCCCCCTTTTGACCCTTTCCACTCTTTTTCTTAAATTTTTTTAGAAATTCCAATGTGCTGAAACTGATTCTTACCAGAGTTGACATTGTGTTCTGAGCATTTTCTTTAAATATTGTCTATCAGCTGTAATTATACAATTGTAAATTTCTTTCTGATGACATGATTACTTGTTTCAGGCTTAAAAGCTGAATTCTAAGCACTGTGCTGCTTAAAGAGGAATGGAAAATAAGATCAGTAGAATTAAAAGGAATAAAACCCACCAATGCAGATGAACTTCTAAGTCTTGTTTAAGGTTTTTAGGCTGTTCATTACAACAGGGAAACTGTATTTTTAGCTTTAGTTCAGCCTTCTGGGATAAACATTTGTGTGAGATCACTTCTGATCCTTTTTCTGCTTTGCTAGAGGAATGTTTGGGCTTGGCACACATAGTGTCAGGTCAGCCTGCAACACTGGGTTAAGATGCAGGCTGGGTTTGTGTGATACGTTACCCACCTCCTGATGTCCGAAGTGACTCGTTCCTCGTGAGCCAGCGTGTGTCTGCCCCGCTGCCTGGCCCCGTTTCCACATCCCCCTAATGATGCCTTCATGATAAAATACAACTGCAGGATCTGCTGCCATTTCTTTGCCATGGCCAATGTTCCTCCTCCCCTGCTTTATTTTTCTACTACCACTTGTTCCTGTTGCACTTCCCATCTTTGCTATCTTCTCTCCTTCCACCACCTTTTTGCCCTCCCTATGTCTTTCCTCCCCCACCATTTTCCAGTACCCTCTTCCCCACCTTGGAGTGTTGCCCTAAATTGCATGTTTGATGCACCTTTGACTTTCAACTCCACTCTCTGCTCTCTCATACATTCCTTCAGGGGCTGGTATGAGCCAGTCTGAGCCTTTAAGTAACTTCCAACTGCTGCTGATTTAAGGGAGAAGGGGAAAAAAAAGAACCCCACCCGAAGAGCAAAACCAAACCTTGAAAACCCTACTTACTAGAAAATTGATTCTATCACTTCCCATTTTCCACACAGAAACAACCTATCTGAAATCCTGGGAGAGGGAACATTTAGTCCTGAACAAAGAAGGGATTTAAGGCCTGATTACTTTGCTTTCCAAAAAAGACTCTGGTGCCCTGAGCTAGAGCACCCAGAATACCCATTGCTCCCTGCAGAGGCAACATGGACATGAACATTTGCTTAATACTGCTCTTTGTCACTTTGGATTTCTAATTCTTGTGAGAAAGCTTCAAGACTTTGTTTAGTTCAGCTTCACAGTGCTGTTGGCATGTGCTATGCCCTTAACTTTTGCTGAGCTTCTGGGTATATACCTCTGTAATTAAAAATAGAAAGGCACTAAGAATTTTCAGATCAGGGCTGTAAGATGCAGGTGTGAGCTTGGAGGTCAAAGCATCTCTTCCTAAGAAAGAATTGATCTTAGAATTGAGAAGAAAAACATCCTTTCCAAAAATATTCTGGTCTGAACTCATCAGCACATAACAAAGGCCCAAATGAATTACTGCATGGGAGAGCACGTATTTAGCAGTGTTTACCCCAGAAGATGAGAATTACAGGATTCAATAGGACAAGTAACTCCTGGTGCTGAAAGCAGATCATGTGTTGCATTAAACCAGAAAAAAATACTGGTGTGAGTAAGGGCTGGCAAAATACGCTCACTCACAGGAGTGTTTGTGATTTTATTATCTTAGGTTAGACATTTATTTAAATCAAATAGTGAATATTCTTATTTCCTCATGCAGGGTATCTCACTATCATTGTTATGCCTTTGAGCACCTGGCAATGTAATTTTAGCTTTGGAGATAGCTTTAGAAATGCAAAATTGAATTTGCTACTGTTCAAATCAAGAAGTTTTTAAGTAGAACAAATTTTGAGTGTTTGGGTTAACCTGGATTAAGAAAAAGGGTATGAAAAAGTAACACCTCTGTTGACAAAAACTCAGTGCACTCTTCATTTCAATGTTGCTATATATAGCCAGTCTTGAGAGAGCATACGTTTTTGTAGTACTTAAAGTATGATGTAGCTACAGAGCCTAAAATATTGGGAGATTTTATTTTTTAACCTGCTTTTTAAGTATTATATGGTGAGCACTGTGAACCTTTAACCTCAGGAAGCAATACCTCCTAACACAGCTGAAGACTTTGTAAACTGTAGCGTTCCACCTGTTTTTATTTAAGACCCAAGACTATAAAGTTCTGAGACACCTTTGATTTGTTTGATACAGTAGCAGAGTGATTGTGGGAAGCTTTTAATACTTAATAGCTCTGGAAAATATAGTAAATTTTGTTGAGTCTCTGAACATGAGCTGGAAACAGAGTTTGAGGATCTCCTTTGCTCAAAGAAGAGCATAACTGGATAGTGTGAAAATGGTTTCCAAGTGTCCGTACAGTGGTAAATATAATAGTAACTATTGTGTGTGCAGCACAGGTATTACCTGAAGGATTCCTGTAGGGCTGAAATGCAGTGACTATGTCAGTGGTGGAGATAAACCCAGTGTCTTGACACTCAAGAATTCTAAACATGGCCTTGGAGGTCACTAGTGGGCTTGGGTTCAGGAGCACTGCGAGCAGGGTTTTGGGGCACATGTCTGCATTGAGATGGGAGTAATGGGAACAAGTCCTACCTCAAACTACTTCATTCTGAGTATGTAATAAGTATTTCTTGATAACATACAAGCAGATTGTGATATATGTCCCTCTGATTCGTGTTAATATGGAATAATGTTGGATGTGCATAATGACAGACCCTTGTATGGTCATGGGCCTGGGAGGGACAGTTTGAGATTTTGCATGTCCTGAATGAAGTATGGTGAAGCAGCAACAAACTATATAGAGGATGTGCAAATCTTCGCTTAAAGGACCACAATGTAGCACATTGTGTGCATTGTAATACTACTGTGGAAACAACTTGTCTCTGAAAGGAAGGTGAGAAGAGGGAGGCGCCTCAAACCTGCGGGAACCAGCTGCCCGACCATTAGCAAGACAAAAGTTACAGGACCTGACCGGCACTCCAGCATGTCAGCTTAAGATGTATATGGTTATATCTTGTAGGAGGGGGTTGTCATGCACTCCAGCATGTCAGTTTAAGCCGGTGGGCTGTGTTATCCCTGGAAGGTCTATAAGCCAGGGACTGGGACTGTTCGGGGTGCGTCTTGGTGGGGCGGAGACTCCCGGCGCACCCGGTGCTGACTGTGCCCCCAGCGCCGTTTGCTGCCTTTTATTCCTTTAATAAATTGTTCCATTTCATTTAAAATCCTGTTTGGGACCAAGTCATTTATAACACAGATGTACCTATTTCTTTAACAATTTTAAACGGGGGTTGGAGCTGATGATCTCTCGAGGTCCCTTCCAACCCCTACAATTCTGTGATTCTGTGAATTATTTTTAGCCTTGATAATAATATCACGATCTAGTTGGTTTGTCACTTTTCAGGGGCACCTCTGATGGCTCCCTCTTATTCTGATTCCTTTTTGGTCTAATTCAGTTTAGCAATCTGAGACTTATCACAGTCTCTATTTAAACTACAGCAAATAAAAGACATTATATAAAAATCTTTTTCCTTTTAAATAGGTTAGGATAAGTCATTAATTGAATTTACTGCAGTCGATTAGCACGTAATAGCCCAACTGGGTTAAAAACAAACGTGTGGGTGTTTATCCATGTGTTCACATGCAGTGAAAACAGATGTTAAGTTATTTTCTATGTAAAAAATGTATGATCAGTGAGATTTTGCACCTAGGAGGGCTAAAGCCC
>VZTU01030876.1:35051-48742 GCA_013400835.1 Zapornia atra | reverse complement strand
TTTCCAACCTTGTGATACCATGACACCCTGAGCTCAGCACCCAGGCTCGCTCCATAAACACTGTGTGGATATATTGGGGTGCTCAATAAACGTTCACCGCCAAAACACAGAGGGGGTGGGTGCCCTGGGGGAGATGTAACTCAGAGACTGGGAAGGATTTATTGACTGAAAGGGTTGTCAGGCTGCCCACGGAGGTGCCGGAGTCCCCATCCCTGGAGGGGTTTAAAAGGTGTGTGGATGAAGTGCGTAAGGACATGATCTGGAGCTGGGCTGGGCAGGGTCAGGCTGGGGTTGGACTCGATCTAAAGGGTCTCTTCCAACCCAGATGACTCCATGATTCTGTGAGACTGGCCAGAGCATGCACCCAGTCACAGCAGCAGCAGGACATGGATGGGTTTCAGATCCATCCCAAGCCCTGCTGCTTTGATGCTTTTTAGCACAGGTGTGTGTGAGATGATAAACCCACACCTATGCAGAGAATTACATCACAGGAGACCTCATCATCTGGAGGAGAAGGAAAAACAATCCAGGGTGTCCAGGGCTGCTGGCTTGGATCTCATGATCAAACCTCAGGAATTCTAATTGTGTCAAGCAGCACTGAATTATACATAGCTCACCAAAACTACTCCTGTTATTATATGGTAAGAGCAGGCATAGTTCCATACATAGCTCAGCTGGGCTTTAATCGTTGCTGGGATCCAGTTCTTCTTCTCTCCTGGGATGTGCAAATTGCCTAGTGTTTCCCCAAAAAAAAGTTAGCACCCTATGAAGGTGATGCCATACAAAGCAGACCCCAGCTCTGACAGTGCTGTGTTGGTTTTTCAGGATGCCCTAACAGTGAAAGCAAGCATGCCATGAGCCCTCTCTGTCATCTCCTCCGTGCTCCACATCGACCCTGCAGCTGCTTTCGATGGAAACAGTGCTAGACAGAAGGTACCAAGGTGAATTTGGAGACTGAGAGCTTCTGCAGGCTATTAAATGATATTCATATCCTCACTTGCTGCACGGATACAAAGCACTACAAGGTGAGTTTATGCTGTATAATTAGCTAGCAGCTTGAAGAAGGACATTTGACTGGCTCCAGAAGAGACACACTATATATTTTCATCTTCAAACTTTCAGTTATTTTTGCCTTTGCTTTTCCCCCCCACCTTTAAAGGAGAAAACCAATCCTTTCCAAATTGGCAGCATGAGTTGCTCTCTTTAGAAAAGTAGAGCTTCATGCTCTGCAAAGGCAAGTCTAACTCCTGTCCTTGCCTGTTCCCATAGCAACTCTTCTAGCTGATGCCCCTGAGAAGACTGACACTGAACTCTTCAAATGCTCAGCGATGCTGGAGTCATAAAGAACATTTTACAAAGTTTGTGAGACCCTTGAAAGCCCAGGGAATTTCTGGCACTGGCAAAAGGCAAAGCCTTGAAGACTTCCTGTTGTCCAAGGGCTGTTTGGTGTTAGTAGCTGCTACAAGGTTTAGCTGTGGTGTCTCACCACCGTGGCCGCTGCGAACATGACACAGGTTCTTTGTAAAGGAGGACAACAGAACATGAGGGTGACCTCCTGGGGTTTTTGCAGGTGGTGATGTTGCTGTGAAACAATGGCAGGGGGTTCAGAGTGCAGCATGGGTGCCTTGGACACCTCTCAAGCAGCGACCAGGCAAGACAAGAGCACAGAAGGAAAAGCCCACGTAGAGTGAGGAGAGGTGAAAAAGTGACACTTCTTTATTTTCACCAATTCCTAAGCAGCTCCCTGAAGCCAGAGTTCACAACTGGAACTGTGCTGTTGTATTTTTTTTTAAAAAAGAAAAATCTGGAACTTAACTGCAGCTTTTATTAAGCTTTTTAAAATTCACTGCTCCCCTATCATCTGTTCCACTGGCACACCTACTGCTTGCTTGCTGTAACACAAAGCAGATGGGTTGTTTTCATTTTTAGTCCCTAACACTCTATTCCCACATACCAAGAGCATGTAAAATGTCATTTTCTTGCTTATTGGCAGGATAAATAAGTAGGAATAACTGATTTTTAAGCTTGTCTCTTCTTGTAGTGGCTGGTAACTGGCACCAACATTCCCTGCTTGGCTCTGTGCTGTGAGGAGTGGCCATGGAAGACCCTGATAAGAAGACTGAGGTAGTACTGCTGGCCTGTGGGTCCTTCAATCCCATTACCAACGTGCACCTAAGGCTGTTTGAGCTGGCTAAAGACTACCTTCATGAAACAGGTAGGTTGGTAACGTGTATCACTCCAAACAGCACTGATAACCAGGCACTGAAATGTTAAAGGGCATGTTTTGTGTGTGTGTGACTGCCTGCTGGACAGTGACAGGCATTTTTGGAGGTACTAATTAGGTATTGGAGCTTGTGTGTGGAGGATGCTGGGAGGAAGTGGCATCTGCCTGAGGGTAAGTAGGCTCTTCAGAGGGATCTGGACAGGCTGGATCGATGGGGTGAGATCAACAGGATGAGGTTCAACAAGGCCAAGTGTAGAGTGCTGCACATGGGACAGAACAACCCTGAGCAGCGCTACAGGCTGAGGGCAGAGCGGCTGGAGAGCTGCTGTGGAGAAGGACCTGGGGGTGTTGGGTGACTGCTGACTGAACAGGAGCCAGCAGTGTGCCTGGGTGGCCAAGAAGGCCAATGGCATCCTGGCTTGTGTCAGAGAGAGCGTGGCCAGCAGGACCAGGGCAGGGATTGTGCCCCTGTACTCGGCCTTGGTGAGGCTGCAACTCGAGTGCTGGGTTCAGTTTGGGGCCCCTCACTACAAGAAGGACATTGAGGTCCTGGAGCGAGTCCAGAGAAGGGCAGCCAGGCTGGGGAAGGGGCTGGAGGGCAAATCCTCTGAGGAGCAGCTGAGGGAGCTGGGGGTGTTCAGCCTGGAGAAGAGGAGGCTGAGGGGAGACCTTCTCCCCACCTCCCCTGCCCTGCCAGGAGGGTGCAGAGAGGTGGGCGAGGGTCTCTTCAGCCAGGGGACAGGAGATGGGACAAGGGGCAATGGGCTCAAGCTGCCCCAGGGCAGGGTCAGAGCAGATGGGAGGGAAAAGTTCTTCCCTGAAAGAGTTGTGAGGATGTGGAACAGGCTGCCCAGGGAGGGGGCTGAGTCACCAACCCTGGGTGTGTTTAACAGGTAGATGAGGTGCTCAGGGGTATGGTTTAGCATAGGATGGGAATGGTTGGACTTGATTATCTCAAAGGTCTTTTCCAACCTGGTGATTCTGTATTGTACAAAATCACTTAGGCCAACTACAACACTCTTACATATGGGTTGCTTACTACTAATTTTCATGGTCTAAAGCATGACTTTTATACTTCCCCTTTACAGAAATACATCCTTCTAACCTGTTTTACTAAATCTTTATTGTGCTGCCTGTCAGAAGCATACTGTACTTTCCCCCTGGGCCAACTCTCAGACCTGCCACCCATGCTCCTAGAGCAGTACACCATCCTCATATAATCAGTTAAATCAACTGCAGCAGAAGTTAACACCTGCTCAAACATGTCTCATGTTCTTGTGTGATGTGAATCTTTCTTTTTTTCCCCCCCTCCCAGGCAAATACAAAGTAATCAAAGGAATCATTTCCCCAGTGGGGGATGCTTACAAGAAGAAAGGTCTCATCAGCGCCAGTCACCGAGTCACTATGGCCAAACTGGCTACAAAAAGCTCAGACTGGGTGGAAGTTGATGATTGGGAAAGCAGCCAGAGTGAGTGGTTGGAAACACTAAAAGTTTTAAGGTATTCTTCAGCCAAACCCTAACAAGTCTCAAGAACCTCTAGAGAAGGATAAGGAATGGTGTGGAGCAGTCAGAAGGATAGGAAGGGCTAACCCCACAGCACAGGAGTGGACTCTGTGGTGGCAGAGTTACTGTTTATATGAGCACTGTGAGTGAAAGATTGCACCATTAATCCTAAATGTACCAAAAATGAGCCCATGAACAGTGTTTAAGTCACACTGTTTCTCAGGCTTTGTACTGCAGAGGTACTGGGGAGGAAGGACAAGAGCCTAGAATAGGGTAGACACAGGGACACAAGCTACACACACTCCCCTCACTGGATTCTGACTGAGCCATGCTGCCCATTTGTGTGTGGAAAGGCTGGCATGGCAATTGTCTGAAGGAATATCTTTTTTTGAAGCTTTATACTCTCTTAAGTCACTGCTACTTCACCAAAATTCTGCTTTTTAAAACAACTCTTCTGCTAAAAAAAAAACAAGCAAACCAACCTTGGACTCGTTGCTTGGAAATCTTTGCACTGTGGCCCATCTTCAGACCCAGTTCTCCCCAGTCCTTGTTCCAGCAGCTCAGTTCTGGGATAGATTGTCAAAGATCTGCAGGTGGAAGATCATTTAGTAGCCTGTAGAGATTCTCTTACATCTTAAAAAAAAAAAACCCCAATACTTAAAATACTTTTGCAGGTACCATCACCAGAAGCTTCAATCTCCTGATGCCACTAACAGCCTGCAGAGTGTGACACCTTTAACCAAGCCAGGAAGGAAGAGGAAACAGGAACCCAACAGGCATGAACCTGTTAAAAAGAAAAGCCAGAGCCCAGATGTGAAGAGTTAAGTCTGTTTGCAAATTACATGCTTAACAATGCTTGCCATCTCAAGGGAACTGTGCTGATGAGGAACTCTGGGAGGGGTTTTTTTTATGCTAGTTCTGGTTCTGATTTCACTTTAGATCCCACACCACAAGGCAGGAGGGCTTTGTAATGAGACAGCTGTAACAGCAGAACACACAGGACCTGAAAACTACTCAAGATAATAGAAATTTGATCTAAAAAAGCTCTGAGCTGTCCATTTTCCCTCTAGAACTCAGCTAAACTGTAGTTACAGCTGAGGATTTTTATTATAAGTTGCTAAAGAATGAAAGGACAGAATGAAGTCCTGAAAATCAAGATGTATCTGGGTACAGGGTCATTTTAAATCCTCATTTTAAACTTCATAAAGCTTGGCTTTATGGTTTTTAGGCAGCATTTATTTTGCTTATTGCTTTTCTATCTTCATTTTAGTGCTTGAGCTCAAGGTGTCCAATTACATATTCACACAGAATTCCAGTGGCCTCACATAACCACCATCTTCATCCTTTACATTAGCAACCCTTGATTACTGCTCACCTCCTTCCCTTGAACCCTTCCAAATTCTGCTGGTTAATTAATAGTGATTTAAAATCAACAGAAAAGACCAACAGCATCGAGCAGGCTCTTCTCATACTGCATCAACAGATGTTTTACTATGCCTCCACCACCCAAAATTGGCACTATCTAGTTGGCTTCCCTAATGTTAAGGTGGTTTCTATCCACATGCTTTTCTAGATTCCCTGTAAAACGTGGTATGGAAAAGAGTCTGAAGTCAGGGCACAGTGTCTGGGGGGGTTTTGATTGTATTTTCTTTCCTTTTACCCAATCCCCTCTGCCCCCTGCCCTGTAAAAACTACCTCCTCCTCTGTAACTCAGTGGAATATCAGATAAAGTTTGAACCATGCAACAGTATTCCTCCATACTTGGGTATTCTGGAATTTTCTCTATATTTTACTTTGATCAGCAGCCTCATTGCAGCCTGCCAGTCCCTGAAGGGAGCAGAGGAACAGGAGGGGAATCAGCTTGTTAAAGGGCAGAGACTGGCAGGACAAGGGGGGTGGAGTGAAGCTGGAGGAGGGAAGGGGGGGAGGAGAGATTGGGGGGAAGTTCTTTGCAGAGAGAGTGGTGAGGGGCTGGAACAGGCTGCCCAGAGAGGGGGTGGGTGCCCCATCCCTGGGGGTGTTCAAGGCCAGGCTGGATGGGGCCCTGGGCAACCTTGTGTAGCTCCAGGCCTGGAGGGTGGTGGCCCTGCCTGTGGCAGGGTGGTTGGAGCTCTGTGACCTTTGGGGTCCCTTCCAACCCAGCCCAGTTCTGTGATTCTATGATCCTCACAGTGATTAATTCACCCTGAGGCTAAATTAGCATATTAGAGTTTATCTTCCATTCCTTTTTTCTTCCAGAACAATCCTGCATTGAGGCTACTAATTCTGAATGATACACTCTGCATATTATTCATTTGATTCCATTGTCTCATCTTAACCAAAGGTCCAGAGAACCCAGGAATTAAATGCCCCCCCTTTCTCCCTTTTTAAGGTGTCCCACAGGTTAAACTGCTCTGTGGAAGTGACATGCTGGAATCTTTTGGGATCCCCAACCTGTGGAAGCTAGAAGACATCACTGAAATTGTGGAGAACCATGGCCTTGTCTGCATCATCAGGGCTGGAAACAACGTCCAGAAATTCATCTATGAGTCTGATATTTTGTGGAGACATAAGAATAACATTCACCTGGTGGAAGATTGGGTAACAAATGACATTTCCTCCACCAAGATCAGAAGAGCTCTGAGGAGGGGTCAGAGCATTCGTTACCTGGTGCCTGATGTAGTTCAAGCATACATAGAGAAAAACAACCTGTACAGCCCAGAGAGTGAGGACAGGAATGCTGGGGTTGTCTTGGCTCCCTTACAGAAACACACAAGTGATTCCAAGAACTAACAGGCTCCATCCAACTCATTTCATTTCTGCTGTGAAAACGCTACAGTTCAGTTCAGGGGTTGTTTTTTTTGGGGGGGAGGGTTGGTTTTCTGTTTGTTTTGGGGGTTTTAAGTTAATAATAGTGGGGTAATTCTGTGGCTTTAGTAAAACATAGGTGGAGTTGAGGTAATGATAGCTGGAATATTATTAAATACTAATATTATTAAATACTAATTTAACCTTCTGGTAAATCCAACAATAAGATCTTTTGAGTTTATAAACATTTTGTTGCAGTGCAGTGGGGTGAGTGTAAGAACACAGAGTGGCATGGGAGAATCACAGATTAAACCAGATGGAACCAGTCCCATTAGCTTAAAGTCAGGCTGCTCTTTATAAAATACTAACACTGATCTTTATAACAACTTGCAGTGGCTTAATAAACACCAGCATTTGATTCCAACATCACAGAATTATTGGGGACCTCTACATTGAGTCCAACCCCCCCCCTGCCAAGCAACTCACCTGGGGCATGTCACACAGGGACAAATCCGGGTGGGTTTGGAAGGGCTCTAGAGATGGGAGGCTCCCACTACCTCTCTGGGCAGCCTGTCCCAGCACTCCAACCCCCCAATTTTTCCTCATGTTGAGGTGGAACTTCCTCTGCTCCAGTTTATGCCCATTGCCCCTTATCCTATCACTTGGCACAGGTGAAAAGAGACTAGCCCCATCTTCTCAACACCCACCCTTCAGGTATTTACACACATCGATAAGCTCTCAGCCTTCTCCAGGCTGAACAGCCCCAGGTCCCTCAGCCTTTCCTCCTAAAAGGACCCAAAACTACCCCAGCTAATCCTGTACAAACACAGTTCCTAGTTTAGAAGTTCTCAGAGGTGATGCTCCCACTCTCCTCTGGCAGCTGGGAGGCTGTGGTGTCTCCAGGCGAAGCGACGTTGAGGTACCCGATCTCAGAAGGTTGAGAGGGGGATAAGCAAAAGGATGAGTCTTGGCTTCCAGCTTCTCCTTCAGGCTTCGTGTCCTGCGTGGCCTTCAGGGTGCTGAGAGGGTCTGGCAGCTCTCTGGGGAGGAAGCTGGAAACAAATTGCCTTTCTGAAGTCATCCTGCAAGTTTGATGGGACACTCAGGCACCTGCACGGCCCCAGCGCTCCTCCCAGCCTCTCTGAGGCACTGCAGGGTGATGGTCAGTGCCTTCTGCTCATACTAAGGCTCCAACAGCTCTCCTCCAGACAAGGAGGAACCAGAACCTTCTTCCAGAACCTTCTCTGACTTGTGACAGACTGTCTGTCACCCTCCATAGCACCCAAAGGCTGTAAGCCAGCCTACAGCGTCCGGTGTCCAGCAAGCAAAGAGCAGATCTGCAGAGTCTGCCTGTTTTGGCACAGAGCATGGTGCTCCTGGGATGCTGGCCACAGCTCCAGGCACCAGTGGTCCTCTAAGCCTCATAACCTCCTCCAAGACACCCCTCCAAAACCACCCAGCCCCAAGCTGGATTCTAAATCCCCCTGATAGATCTGGAAAGAATTCCTTTCTCCATCCCATTCGTTTCATGGAGTCTTTTTAATCCTATTTCCTCTATAGCTTGACAACAGCAAGGATGAAGACACTTGGGGGGTGAAAGCAGAGGGTGGAGCAGCCAAAATGCTCAGCTCCTCCCTCACCACATGCAGAGAGGCATTCCCTGCCTCCTCCTTTTACCCCACGGTACCTGGGACGGAGAGATGGCAACATCTTACTCTGTGGTTGGCGTTCAGGGAAGTTAACACCCTTCGAGTCCTGGCAGGAGGAACAGAGATTGGCACAGCAGGGTGTGAGTGTCACACCCTGAATACACAACACACCAGCTTCCTCTTCCAAGCAGCCCCAGTCCTCCCCATGAACTCCCCTCCCCCCCCACAGGGGTACTGATCATAGGTTTGGCTCCCCAGGTGGAGCTCTGTGCGCCCCAGCTGGACACAGAGGTGACACTCCCCTCATCTCCCCTGCCTGTCCTTCCTCAAGAGTCCCTCCACCCAAAGCTCCAGCCACAGGAGCCACCCCACCAGGTCTCTGCAGGTGCCAGTGAGGTCACAGCCCTTCAGGCTTGTGCATGTGTGACTTCTCCTTTGCTCCCAGCACTCCCTGCCTCAGCACAGAGGCACTTCCAGAGGCCTGATCACAGAATCACAGAATCCCAGGGGTTGGAAGGGACCTCAAGAGCTCATGGGGTCCAACCCCCCTGCCAAAGCAGCTCCCCAGCTCATATTGCACAGATAGGCGTCCAGATGAGACTTGAATATCTCCAGAGAAGGAGACTCCACACCCCCTGGGCAGCCTGTCCCAGGGCTCCCTCACCCTCACTGGGGAAAAGTTCTTCCCCATGTTGGTGTGGAACTTCCTGTGCTCCAGTTTACAGCCATTGCCCCTTGTCCTGTCCCCACAGACACTGAGAAGGGGCTGGCCAATTCCCCCTGCATCCCATGCCTAAGATATTTATAAACACTAATTAGGTCCCCCCTGAGTCTTCTTTTCTCCAGGCTGAACAGCCCCAGCTCACTCAGCCTGTCCTCTCAGGGGAGATGCTCCAGGCCCTTCATCATCTTTGTGTCCCTTCTCTGGACTCTCTCCAGGAGATCCCTGGCTTTTTTATCCCAGGGAGCCCAGCACTGGACACAACACTCCAGGTGGGGCCTGAGCAGGGCAGAGCAGAGGGGGATGATCCCCTCCTATGACCTGCTGCCCATACTCCTCCTGATGCCCCCCAGGATCCCATTGTCTCTCTCAGCCCCCAGGGCACACTGCTGGCCCATGGCCAACCTGTCATCAACCAGGACCCCCAGGTCCTCCTCCATGGTGCTGCCTGATGCACTGATGGTGCTGCCTTACCGGCTGGAGCAGCTGGAACTCCTTTGTGCCACACTTCAGGTGCTCTCCTGCTGACCTGCGCTCCTTCTCCCGGCTCTGGGCATCCACTCCTGGCACTGACCTCAAACTGGCAGGAGTGAGATGGATTGAGCTTCCCCTCACAGTTATAAAACAGCCATAAAACCAGAGCAGCTCTGGGAAGATGCAGGCTCCCAGAGTGTGGACATCACTAAGTGCCTACCTGCTCTGCAAGGTGGCAGTTGTAGACTGGTTGCTCCAAGGGGTCTCCTCTTGATCAGTCATCTTCTGGAGGAGCCTTCTTCTCTCCTGGAGCAGTTTCTCATTCTCAGCAGTGATCTGAGCAATCAGCATCTTCCCCTGAGCAGCATGGCAAAGGAAACAACAACCAGCCATTACACTTCACTATCCTCTGCCCTCTGTGCACCTTGGAGCACTTGAACAAAGGGGTCACCATCCAGGAGCAAACATGCTTCCAGTGATAAGCTAGCTGATGTAACACACCCCCAGAAGAGGCTTCAGACTCACTGCCCAGCAGGAATATTTGAGGAGAAAAAAAAAAAGATGGGAGCTCAGGCAGTTTCCAGATGGGATTTGAGGATGTGGGTTCCCCCCCAGGGCAAACTTGAGCCAGGGGAATTTCCCTTTAGTTTATTGTTCCTACAAGGATGGGCCCCTTGGCACTGCCTGCTGCTTCCCAGGGCAGCATCAGTCCAGTGCACAGAGCAGGAGCAGCACCTCAGGCACAGCTCTCCTGCTCAACGCTGCAATCCTGCAAAATCCCTGCCAAGAAGCTCTTCCCAAGCCCTGCTCCCCTGCCTGCCCAAGCCCTGCTCCCCTGCCTGCCCAAGCCCTGCTCCCCTGCCTGCCCAAGCCCTGCTCCCCTGCCTGCCCAAGCCCTGCTCCCCTGCCTTCTCAAACCTTGCTCCCAAACCCCACTCCCCTGCCTCCCCCACGTGGGAGAAGCCCTTGCTGTGCTCTCTCACCTTTTCCACTTGGAGCTTGGACTCACTCAGCTCGTTCTCCAGCTGTTTGACTCTGCTGTCCCTCTGTTTCACCTCATGGATGAAGGTCTCCTTGGCTCTGCGCATCTTGTCCTTGTGGCGCAGCTGCATCTTGTTGTATTTCCTGGGGAGGCAGAGACACAGACATCAGGCTGTGCCACCCTCCTGTGCTCTGGCTGAAGAGCAAGGCAGGAGATATCCCATATTTATTCCCTGAACTGGGAGCCTCAGCCACCTACCCAGCTCCTTTTTGGCTGTGCAGTGTCCTGGCTTGGCTAGAATCCCAGACTGGTCTGGGTTGGAAGGGACCCCAAGGGTCACAGAGCTCCAACCCCCCTGCCACAGGCAGGGCCACCAACCTCCAGGCCTGGAGCTACACAAGGTTGCCCAGGGCCCCATCCAACCTGGCCTTGAACACCCCCAGGGATGGGGCACCCACCCCCTCTCTGGGCAGCCTGTTCCAGCCCCTCACCACTCTGTAAAAAACTTCCCCCCAATCTCTCCTCTAACCCTTCCCTCCTCCAGCTTCCCTCCACCCCCCTTGTCCTGCCAGTCTCTGCCCTTTAACAAGCTGATTCCCCTCCTGTTCCTCTGCTCCCTGCAGGGACTGGCAGGCTGCAATGAGGTCCCCCCACAGCCTTCTCTTCTCCAGGCTGAACCAGCCTGCACTGCCAGCACATGAACAGGGGACATCAACATCCCACATTCCTGGGCAGGGATGTTTTTGTGTCTACACATCACCTACTGCTGTGGTTGTTACCTGACATACAGATCCTTCTGGTTGAGGAGATGGACTCCTTCCTCATAGAGATCTTTGTTTTCCTCCTTCAGCAGCGTGAGTTGCTCTGAAAGCTTCTGGTTCTCCTTCTGACACTGGAGGTGCTGGAAAACATCTATTTCTTATTTGTGTGTGTGTCCCCTCAGCTCTAAGGGTCCCTCCTCTGCCTCTTCTTTTGGTCTGGGCTCCAAGGATGGGAGTGTGGGTTTCTGTGCTGGTGGGGGGGGTTGAAGGCAGAGGGCAGAGGGAGGGAGGTAATGCATCCTGCCAGGCAGTGGACTCTGCCAAAATGTTCCTGCACAAAGCTCTGTGCTCTGTAAGGAAAGGAGATGGCCTCTTCCCCGCTCCCTTCAAGTCCTCCTCCTCTGCCCTCAGAGCTGCATCCCCAGGAAACCTACATGAGATGGCATGCTGCTTTTCCTCCAGCTCTTGTTTAAAAAGAGTGGCATCTGCTTAGGGCTCAGCTCCTGGCTGGATGTGACCCTATTTCAGCAGTTCCCAGGTACAGATTCCACACTGTGATGGTCCTGTTTGCCCCTAGAGCTCAGGGATCTGCTCTGGAGTCACCCCTTGGGTGATAAGGGCCCATCCATGCTGCAGCTCACCTCATTTGAGTCAGTTTTCCTCTCATCTTCTAGGACATGCAGAGTCTTGGCCTGCAGCTCCATGTGCATCTTGGCCAGCAAGGCCTCTGTCTCCCTCGAATGCCTGAGCTGCTGCCTCAGCTCCTCCACCTGCTGCTCCAGGAGCTTCCTAAAAACACATTGGTGTGAAGTCAGCCTGTGATGTGCCACCATGAATTCAAGGCTGGTGATCTAAAACCACCACCACACTCCTCTGCATCTGCCCTGCACGACATCCAGGGCAGAAAGGAACAGCACAGCCTGGTTGTTCCCATGTCCCAGCGACACGACATGATGTGTCTGGGATCATCAGGCCCTGCTGCACAAGAAAAGGGACTGCCACCATCTTTTGGTAAACTAGGCTGGCAGGAGAGGTGCAGGCTGCACTTTCCAAGGCAGCTAAAGCCTCCAAAAATCTTTGGGGTTTAAAAGAGGGGATCCTGAGTGTGGAGATCAGCGATGGGCAACACACAATTTGATATGAATTAAGGTGAAGCCATTAATGGGGTGAAGTCACACAGATTATAGACATTTGTTACTGCAAACGTGGCAAGCTAGAAACCTGCTAATTAGTTACACACACAGTTCACACCAAACTGATTGGTTAGTGATTATAATGAGTTCTGATAGGATATCTTATAGCTGAACATTGTTAGTTCACCTTTGATGCCTAAAAGTATCTGCACACCTGCTGTGGTGATAATTTATTATGGCTGGTTCTTGACATGTTCACTTACTCCCAAATCCCTTCCCATCATTCCTTCTTGGTTTAGGGCAGTCTGTACCCCTGGCTGCAAGGCCACTGTGTTTTGAGAAGGGGATTACCAAAAACCTCTCAGCATGAGGCACTTTCCTGTCTCATGGGAACCTGAGGATATTGTCAGGGCCTGTGTGTTCTGTGAGGAGAGTCAGGCTGCTGGCAGGCCTAATGCTGGCAGGCCTACTGCCAGCTGGGGAGATCAAAAGGAGAGATGGGAGGTAACACCAGCAGTGCAGTGACTCTTGGAGTCTCCCTTGGGCCAGCTGTGGAGCTGCAGGAGGTAGCCACAGGCTGGCACAGCAGCATTTGCTGGCACACACAGAGCCTGGGGCCTACCCGGCTCCCGGTACCTTTTCAGCTGCTCCTCGTGAAGCTCTTGCTGCACACGAGCTTCACTGTCCCTGGCATCCTTCAATTCCTCCTCTTGGAGCTTCTTGTCTGAAGCACGGGCCTCTGCCAGCAGGAGTTGGTGTTGGGAATCCTTCAGCTTTTGCTGGAGTTTGGAAATCTTGGAGGGAAAGCAGACAGGGATTAAACTTCCTGCATTTCCAGGCCAGTTATTTGAACCCAAAGCACTCAGATCCCATTGACCCCTCAAGCATCTGAGTCAGGGGAATGAGACATTTGCTTACTCCTACTCAAAAGCACTTTGGCCTGTGTCCTAGTTCATTAAAACTAAAGCCTCTCTACCAGTGTTTGGCTAAGATCATAGAATCATAGAATCGTAGGGGTTGGAAGGGACCTCAAGAGATCATGGGGTCCAACCCCCCTGCCAAAGCAGCTCCCTAGGACATATCACTCAGATAGGCGTCCAGAGGAGACTTGAATATCTCCAGAGAAGGAGACTCCACCACCTCCCTGGGCAGCCTGTCCCAGTGCTCTGTCACCCTCACTGTGAAAAAGTTCTTCCCCATGTTGGTGTGGAACTTCCTGTGCTCCAGTTTGCAGCCATTGCCCCTTGTCCTGTCCCCACAGACACTGAAAAGGGGCTGCCCATTTCCCCCTGCATCCCCTGCTTAAGATAATTATAGACTTTAATTAGGTCCCCCCTAAGTCTTCTCTTCTCAAGGCTGAAGAGTCCCAACTTACTCAGCCTGTCCTCACAGGGGAGATGCTCCAGGCCCCTAATCATCTTTGTAGCCCTTCTCTGGACTCTCTCCAGGAGATCCC
>VZTU01030876.1:9035-34329 GCA_013400835.1 Zapornia atra | reverse complement strand
GAGGTGGTTAGGCCCTGCCTAGAGGCCAAATGCCCACCAAAGCCACTCTATCACTCCCCTTTTAAGCCAAAAAGGGGAGAAAATATATATTTGGAGGCTTTGAGATAAGGACAGGGAGAGATCCCTCTCTGATTAGTGTCATGGGCAGAACAGACTCAAGCTGGAATAAAGAAAACTAATTTATTACAACTACACTGCACACCCAGTGAACCAGAGTTGGGTGATGAGAAGTGTGGCCAGATCTTAAAGCACCTTCCCCCCACCCCTCCCTTCTTAGAAGACTTCATTCATGATTTTACTCCCTTCTTCCCCCCCCAACATGGTGTGGGGAGGGGCAGGGACTGGGGGAATGGCTGTGACACAGCCCTCCAGCCAGTGTTCTCAGAGATAAGCACTTCAGAGACAGGAGCTGAGCAGCAGATTTGTCTTCTATCATCTTGGTTTCACTCCCACTAACAAACAACATTTTCTCCTAAAATATTTTAGCCAAATGATCTGAAACCAGACTTGAGGGAACTGAATCATAAGCTGCCAGTGCTTCTTGTTTCTGGTCTACAGCTGCACAAAACTGCTACAACCACACAGACCTCCTGTTAACACAGGTCCTGCTGAGGAGTTACCTTCTTTTGGGCTTCACAGAGTTTGGATTTCTCCTGTGCAAGCTTCTCTTGAAGGCCACTCTGGAGTTTATCAGCCTGGGAGTACTTCAAGAGCTCTTGTTCAAGCTCCTTGACCTTCTGCTGGCTTTTCTCCCACTGTGCTGAGAGAGAGGAGCATGTTTCAGTTGTGTCTGAGAGCTTTGCTTGGGTTTGCTTCAGCTCAGCTTTCACCTGAAGTTTCCAAAGAAGAAAAAGATCCAATTTGCACTTAAATATGTATCATCTGCAATGTCCTGTTTAGGAAAGAGCCAAGGGGACTACCAGAGGGACAACAAGAATACACACAGCACACACAGCGTTGGGTTTATTGGAGGCAAGTGTGATTTCCATGAAGCTGAGTTGGAGCACCTTGGGCAGCCCAGGGTGCTGCATGGTCAAGTGCAAATGAGGCCCAGGACTTCAATAAGGCCAAGGTGCTGCCCTTGGGTCAGGACAGTCCTCTACCTGGGGGTGATGTGATGGGGAGCAGCCCTGTGGAGAAGGACTTGGGGTCCTGATGGACACAGAGCTGGACAGGGGCCAGCGACGGGCACTCGCAGCCCAGAAGGCCAACGGCAGCCTGGGCTGCATCACCAGAAGCAGGGCCAGATTGAGAGGGGGGATTGTCCCCCTCTGCTCTGCTTTGCTCTGGGGAGACCCCCCTGCAGTGCTGCACCCAGCTCTGGAGCCCTCAGCACAGGAAGGACACGGACCTCTTGCTCCAGAGGAGCCACGGGGATGCTCTGAGGGCTGGAGCAGCTCTGCTACTCTGACAGGCTGAGAGGGTTGGGCTGGTTCAGCCTGGAGGAGAGAAGGCTGCAGGGAGACCCCTGAGCCCCTTCCAGTCCCTGCAGGGACCCACAGGAAAGCTGGGCAGGGCTGTTTGTGAGGGCTCAGAATGACAGGACGAGGGGTGATGGTGTTAAACTACAGCAGGGCAGGGTCAGATGGGGCCTGAGGAAGAAGCTCTTCCCTCTGAGGGTGGTGAGACCCTGGCACGGGTTGCCCAGAGAGGTGGTGGAGGCCCCATCCCTGGAGCCCTTCAAGGTCAGGCTTGATGGGGCTCTGAGCACCCTGCCCTACTAGTTCAAGGTGTCCCTGCTCACTGCAGGGGTTGGGACTAGATGGCCTCTGAAGGTCCCTTCCAACCCAACAGATAATCCTACTCAGTGAAAATCACTCCCTCAAACCTCCCTTAGCTTACACAACACCACAACGCTCTCTTCAAGCAGTTCCCCTGCTCCATTCCTACCTTGGTGCACTCCTGTTGCAGCAAGAGGTTCTGCTTTTGTAAGTCACCATTCTTGTCCCTCTGGTACCTCAGCTCCCTCTCTGCTGAGCTGCACAAGTTCTGGACACGCCGCAAGTCCTGCCGCAGTTGGTGCATTTTTTCCTCCTGCTGCTGGGACCTCTCATCAGACAGACTCTGCAGGGACAGCAAAGGGACAGAGGTGCCATGAAAATTAACTTCCAGGGAAGATAAAGACTGGTAATTAAGAGAAGTTGAGGTATTCCCATAGGATTTAAGACTGTGTAAAGAGGAAGATGGGTAAAGCCAAGCAAACGTTTCTTCTGGCCCCTGTGTCCTGCTCCCTACCCTGCCCATCCCCTCAGAGATGATGCTACAACTCCTGAGGTTAAGGGAGAAGATGCAATGAGCTGAATGAAGGAATAAAGCCCTGTTAAGACCCATCAAACTAAAGCAAAACCACCCAGGTTGCTCTTAACTCTTGTGCCAGAGCCTCACTGAGGCAGCTAAGCTGGAACAGCACATCTAGCGGCAGCTCCTGGAGGCAGCAGGAACAGAGTCCTGGCAGCAGCAGAGGAACAGACACACTGGGACACCGTGTGACAGCAGCCTGGACACCATGAGATGGTCACTGACAGTCTGTGATGGCTTTCAGAAGACAACTGAGCTCTTGGATTCATCCATCATCTTGCCATGCACCCAGGTGTACTCCTTGCTGGGTTTGGTGTACCAAACAGCTTCTTCCCAGCATCACTTTCAGCCTCCTGTCCATCTGCATTCCCTCTTTGCATCTTCACCCTCTGCTCCTGGCACCAGAGGAAATCCAGAGGAGATCAAGCTTCCCTTGTCAGATAGATCCCCAGATCAACTCCCAAGCTGGGAAGTCTCCATCCAGCACTGGGGGATCTGGCCATCTCATTTGTCCTCAAGATCACTCAGGCTTTGTGGGGTTTTTCCCCCTACAAAAAAAAAGGGGGGGGATAAAGGGACCCCCCTTTATCAGGATCCTTTTCCCCATCCCCTCTACACCTTTCACTTTGGTTCTGCTCTTACCATTCAGACTCACTGCTGCTTGGTACCAGCAGGACTGATCCCTCCTGCCTACAGCCCACCCTTTCTCCTCAACCTCCTCATATGACCCTTGCTCCTCCTCAGACTCCCCATCCTGGGGGAGCAGGAGGAAGATGGTTATGGGAACAGCAAGCCAGCTTTCTCACACTCCAAAAAGCAGCTAAGAAAGAGCTCCAGAAGCTTTAAAACACCATTTAAAGACAATGAACTTCTTTCTTTCACAAGCACTAAGGGGGCTGGTCAGTTTATCAATGTTCCCACTGAATCCAAACAGGGAACAGAAGGAAATGATGACATTCCCAACTACCAAACACCTTCCCCAAGTAAATCAGCCAGCCTCATCTCCCCTCTGCATGCTAAACACTACAGGACCAGCTTCCAGGCCCCTTTAAATGAGGTTTTGCCATGAAATGAATGAGAGAAAAAAGCCAAGCAAAGCACTGTGCAGATGGCAAAGCTGCCCATACCTGTGGGACACTCCCATCTACCCTGGGTGCAGAGCTCTGTGACACCAGGAACCCGCTCTCTCTCTGTGTTGTGCCTTGATTCATCCTCAAAGCCCCTTCAAGGGCACCACTGTCCTGCTCCTGGGTACTCAGGAGACCTTGTTTCAGTCGAGTGATTTCTTCCAGTAGCAACTGTTTGTCTTCCTTGGTCTCTTTCAGCTGCTTTTCCAGCTCCTCCCTCTTCTTGTTGCTCTCTAGTAATTCAGAACTTGAAGGGGGGAATATAAAGGAGAGAGGTAACTGTAAACATCCAGGGGAAAGCACCCACTGAAGAGGAGAAATTCAGGGTATGAGACTCAAGGCAACAGTTCAAGTATCTCAGGAGGCTCCAAAGGGGGTTTAATCCTGGGTCTAGCAGTTCTGGGCAAGGGTCAATCTTCCCTGGACACTGACCCATAAAAAACACGTGTCCAAAGGTTCAGCTCTCAGGCTTTCATGAGTAGCTCAACTGCTGGCCAAGGAAATGCTTGCCTGGGGCCACAGGAGCTTGGCTGTGCTCACAAGTGGCAGAGAAGCAGTTGCTGTATGGAGGTATGGGCTCAGGTCTGCTGCTCAAGCTGTCTGACTTCTCTTGATCCAAACTGTACATCCTTCTAGGCCAACCTACTGTCTGCCCCTGGTTTTACATCATCTCTGCACCTCTACCCAGGTACCTGAGCTGACTGGCTGTACTGGATGTGTATCATCAGCTGCTGGATCAGCACCCCAAGGAGCCCATGATGGGAGAGCTCTTCAGGACCACCTTAGACCAAATCCTACCTCATTCCAAGAGAAGAAACCTCCTTCCTAAGTTGGACAACTCACACTTGGGCCATCCAGAATCTGGAACAGCACCATTAAACACAAAACCCAAGTGGGTTTGCTCCTGTCTGATCCCAACCTCACTAAGAGAAACTATTATTCCCCAAAATCTCTACAGAGAGAAGGAAGAGCCAAAGCTGCTGTGCCCATTCTTGCCAAAAGCAGCAGTACCACAGTGATTTTTGAGGTCAGAGCAGAAAGTACTACAGGCCTGGTTAAGGTTTACCAGAGGAGTTCTTGTTCCTCCCTCAAGCTTTTGATCTGTTCTTCCAAAAACACCACTTTAGGCATCTGCTCTTCATCTGTCTCCTCATCTGTAGACACATCTTCATGCTTCTGCTTGAGGGTGTTCACCTGTTCTTGTTCTTCTAGGAGTTCAGAGACCTGTAAGGTCAGAAACACCACGACCTGGGTTTTCTTTCTTTCCCAGGGAAACTGTTTGACCAGTGTCAGGCAACCTGGGGACTCCATCCAGACACAGCCCATGGTTCTGTAGCCAAATCATTGTTGCTCTTCACCCTTGAAAAGCCACATGCAAGTCCTTTTCTCCCCTGCACTGGGAGCAGCTGTGTGTCAACTATCATCAAATCACATTTCTTTATCTGAGTCCATCCTCCTGTTGCCCATCTCTGGTTCTCAGGGCTTGAAAGAGGGCAAGAGGACAAGGTGTGGAGTCAGCAGCCTCACACAGGGATCATCCTCCAGCCAAGCCAACCCCAAGCAACATTCAGCTCTCTACTTTCCATGTCACCTGAGACACAGAAGAGAAGATGCCAAGAAAACAGAGGTGGGAGAAGAAGGCACAAGGAGCACATAAGGTCACAGGAACTCCCAGATAATGGCAGGACAAGGGGGATGGATTAAAACTAAAGGAAGGAGGGGTTAGATTAGATATTAGGGGGAAGTTTTTTCCAGAGAGAGTGGTGAGGGGCTGGAACAGGCTGCCCAGAGAAGTAGTGGATGCCCCATCCCTGGGGGTGTTCAAGGCCAGGTTGGATGGGGCCCTGGGCAACCTTGTGTAGCTCCAGGCCTGGAGGTTGGTGGCCCTGCCTGTGGCAGGGGGGTTGGAGCTCTGTGACCCTTGGGGTCCCTTCCAACCCAGCCCAGTCTGTGATTCTATGGATTGGAACAAGAATCTGCCCAGTCTAATATCTCCTGCTATGGTGAAACCAAATCCTTCAAAGACAAATGTCATCAAGGCCACTATCTGTGTGTAGCTTCTCATGGGATACATGACTGAGATCCCTGCTTGCTGATGTTCTTTGGAGAGTCTGGTAGTTGTAAACCCTGATTTGGAGCTCAGAGCACACCAGGAACATAAATACCACCCCAATTTACTTGCCTGTTCTACAAACACAACACTGACCAACCTTCCCCCCCAGACATGTTATCAGCCAGGAGAACTTGATGATCTCATGCCAAGCTCGTTTCCAGCACACTTTGGAAAAGAGTTTGTCCTGATACAGCTGCTCCAGCAAAAGGGAAGGAGCCCATTTGTGAGTCAGGAATCCCACCAAACACTTGTCCTCTGTTTTAAAGACTAACAATGCAATGCAGGCCACAGGATTTCATCCAGGGGTCCCTTCAGTGGGAAACAATCCTCTCCTCAGCCCAAACCACCAGCCAACTGGTGACTGATTTACAACCAGACACACAGGGATGTACAATAACAACTCCAAAGGTCCCTGGGTTAGGAGTAGAATGAAAGGTTGCAGTGTTACTCTTCCCATTTCCCCATCATTCCACCCAATCAGATCGCTCTTTTTTGCATATTCATCAAATATGCAAATCTCACACACCCCCTCCTAAATCACCCCTCCTCCCAAGGCTTGGTCTGCTTTGGCAATGTGAACTTGTTGCCTGTCAGCAGTGCAGAATCACTGTCCTCTAGGTGCCAGTGTTCCTCCAGTAACTCCTGTGTACCTGAAGCTGTGCCAGCAGCTGGGGACTTTATTGGGTTTCACTTCCATCCAAGGCAGTGACAGGACTCACAGCTGGTCTCAGGCCTCTCAGAGTGCTAAAAACAAGGTCTGTAACCCCTTCCTGCCCATCAGGCTCCCCTTGTCTGCCTGACACAGGCCAGAGATCTGCAGCTCTCCTACATTCTTCACCTCCTCTTCAGTCCTGTGTCCTGCCTACATCTGCACCAGCCCTTGTGCAATTTTGCTGGCATCACATCTATGGCCCAGCTGGAAGAGGGGAGCACCAGCAACTCTCCCAGCAGAGATAAAGCCACCAGATGCTGACCTAGCAGCTCATTCCTTGACATGTAGTGTCCCAAGGTCCTTACAGCTCTTAAAACACAGCACTGGGATCCCAGCAAGCTGCACATGTAGATTCCTCTGACTCTTGGGTGTTCAGACTTCTTTCCATGCCATATTCTGGTGAAGAAGAATTACTACTGATACTAAAGAGGACCAGAGTGAAACAGATCCAGAATTAGGCACACTGTGGGTCCTCAGGGAGGTCTTGGCTCCAAGTTCCCTGCTGTGCTGTGACAGGGAGAAACAAAGGCTCAGGGTGATGAGCCTTCCAACCACAAATAACTCTGCAATAAAGACCTGAGTGTGAAAGCCTCCAGAGAAAGGGGACTGGGGCTACAAACTCTGAACTGGCTGTTTTGTCATAAGTTTCTCTGAAAGGAAAAATAAACCACAGAGTTAGAGACAGTTCTGCTGAAGCAGCTGGATTTGCAACCATCACCCAGAGAAAAAGTCCTGAAACTGGCTGGACTAGAGAAATGTGTCAAGAGAAGCCAAGCAATGCACCTGGGGGACAACCAGGGATGTTTTATGAAGTCATGAAGGCAAATTCCTCCTGTGGGGAGGCCCCACTGCAGTGCTTGTATGTACCTGGCTGCCCAGGACCTTCTGCTCAGCCTTCAGGTCTTCTCGGAGCAGCTCGAGCTCAGACGCCAGTTGCTTCCTGCGCTCCCTCCGCTCCCCCAGCTGGCTTCCCAACTTCTCTATGGTCTCCTGGCAATTTTCCAGCATCTAGGAGGAGGAAAATTCAGAATCACTTCTAGGGAATCATTTATTCTAGTCCAGAGCTGGGGCTTCCAAGACAAGAAAGATGTGGGGCTGTTGGAGAGGGGTCAGAGGAGCCACGAGGATGCTCAGAGGGCTGGAGCAGCTGCCCTACAAAGAGAGGCTGAGGGAGCTGGGCTGGGTCAGCCTGGAGAAGAGAAGGCTGTGGGGGGACCTCACTGCAGCCTGCCAGTACCTGGAGGGAGCAGAGGAACAGGAGGGGAATCAGCTTGTGAAAGGGCAGAGACTGGCAGGACAAGGGGGATGGAGTGAAGCTAAAGGAGGGAAGGGTTAGAGGAGATATTAGGGGGAGAATTTTTCCAGAGAGAGTGGTGAGGGGCTGGAACAGGCTGCCCAGAGAGGGGGTGGGTGCCCCGTCCCTGGGGGTGTTCAAGGCCAGGTTGGATGGGGCCCTGGGCAACCTTGTGTAGCTCCAGGCCTGGAGGTTGGTGGCCCTGCCTGTGGCAGGGGGGTTGGAGCTCTATGATCCTTGGGGTCCCTTCCAACCCAGCCCAGTCTATGATTCCATGATCCTATGATCCTATGATTCCATGATCCTATGATTCCATGATCCTATGATCCTATGATCCTATGATCCTATGATCCTATGATCCTATGATCCTATGATCCTATGATCCTATGATCCTATGATCCTATGATTCTATTCTAGCAAAAGAGAGAAGCAAGTTGCAGAAAATGTGTCTTCTAGAAAATAAGGGTAGGATAAACAGCTCTCCAAAGTTGCAGCAGGATTCCCACACCTTATATCCCAGGCTGGCTGGACATGTCTGAAGGTCTGGAGCATCCACCTGACCCAAGGTAGCTTGGGAAGGTCATCTCCCACATGTAATAAGCTCAGATCTCATTGGCTGGCTGGCAAGTAACAAGTTGACAGAGTGAAGTCATTCCAAAACCAGCTGGGAAACAAACATACCTACACATACCTGGGTCTCCCTAGACCCTAAACAAGACCAAGAACCTTTATGTGTGTAGACCCCTCACCCTCAGTGGGGAGTCAGCCAGCTTTGTGGTGCTGAAGGGATGACAAACTCATTAGAAAGATCATATGGGTACATGAGCTGTTCTGCTTCAGAGACAACCACCTGCCTTGCATGAGCTGTTGGGCTACAGGTTCTCAGAGGATGGTGGCAAAGAGGGTTCATGGGAGATGCTCATTGAACAGGTTTATAGACAAAATGAATGGGTTTGCAATGAAAACTTCTTACCTCTTGCATCTCCTGTGCTCCAGGTGACACCTGCTCTTCCCCACTCAGCTCAGCTTTGTTCTTCTGCACTTGAAGTAACTCTGTCTGTAAACTTGTGATCTGAACACAGAGAAACAGCAAGTGAAAACCAAGCCAGTGCTCACAAGTAGCATTCAATGCACAGCTACTACTGCATTGCTCCTTGTGCAGCTACTACAGGATAAGCCCCATGTTTGGAAGCAAGGAGTAAGGGGGTGGGGGGAACGTAGGCAGCCACCAGCATGGATGAGCTGCAGCTCACATCTTCCATCCTCTGGCTTCAAAGGGTGAAAGAGGCTGGAGGGCCAAGGGCAAGTCAGGGAATGGAAGAATCCTGCCCCACAGAAGGAGGGTAATGCCCAGACACATGGGCTGTGGGGGTTTCTACATGCTCTCCCAACACAGAGGACCTCAGGAGGTCCATCCTCCTTTCCTGTGCTGTTGCAGTGTCCACTCCCCCCCCAGCTGATCTCACCCAAGCAGATGCTCAATCTGGTCTCCCAGGACTTGTCCTGGTCCCTCCACTGCTCAGAGGAGGTCACAACTCCCTCCTGCAAGGCTCCAAGGACTCTCAGCTTCAGCCAGCAAAACACTGACCTCTCTGCTTCTCCTGGCAAGCAAGAGATTGTCTGGACACTCTGCAGTTGCACCATCTCCCCAAAAAGCCTCCACCTTTGTGAGGGTTCTCATGGGAACATGGTTACAAGTTCTGCAGCCTCAAAGGGCTTAAAGGAGCCAGGAGCAGCCCAGCTCCTCCTCCCAACTGTGGTTCCTGCAGACCCTTCTGCAAGACCCAAGTCTTGGCACTCACAGCCTCTCTGCTCTGCTGCCAGCCAGCATGGCATTCAGCAGCCTTTCCTCCTCACTCCCAGAGCGAGGAGGGAGTGGGCTCCTCACTCCCAGAAGAAACTTGGTGCTGGTTTTCTTATTTCTAAGCCACCAAGCTAGTCTGCTCAACTGCCCAAGCCTGCAGAGCCAGCAGGGACACTGGAAGGAAACAAAGCTCAGCTCAAGTCCAGCTTCACCTGCACACAGCACACCCTGCACCCCTATGAGCAGCACCCACTCCCCCTCCCCTTCAGACAGAGGAGGGTAGGGTGAAGGATGAGGAGCCTCCTGCCTTTCTCAGCCTCCCTCTGCACTGATTCACAGATGAACGGTCGTCCCTTCCCAAGGAGGAGCTGAGGAAGTGCCAAGCCTCTGCCAATCCACCTCCATTCAAAGGGGTGACAGAGCCCAGGAGCTTCAGCTTCACTGGCAGGCTTCAGGCACAAGGTGGCCCTGCTGAAACTCCCAGCAGGGAACGACCTCACACAGCAGAGCTGCTGTGACACTGGCTCTTGGGGGGCTTTGAGACATGCTGTCACCCAGCCTCTGTGTTAAAAGCAAGCCAGTGGGGTGAAAACACCCAGCCCTCACACACAGAAGAGCTAGAGGGCAATAAACCCCCCTCTTCTCACATGACTGGATGATAATCTGGGGTTCAACAAGACTTGGCAGCTCTGGAAGGGATCCCCAAAGTAAAATGCACCTCTCTTCCCCACCCCCAGCCAACCTTTGGTCCTGAATTTGATTCCCAGCTCTGCATTTCCATCCCTGTGTTTGTTTTCCCTCCAAGCCACTAACTTTTCAAGCATTCAAGCTGCATTCCTCCCTCTGGTGCCAAGGGCAGAACAATGCTCCCATTGTATCCCAGTGGCCTTGTTCTGAGTCACTGGCCTAATAGCCAGGAGTTTTGTAGGCATGCCAAAACAAAACGACTTCCAAACCCTTCCCACACTGGGCAGGCTGGCAAACCCTCAGCAGCACTGCCTTCAGCAGGCTCCAGCACACCTGCCTTCAGGCAGCCCTCCCTTCCTTCCCTCTGAGGCACCCAAAAAAACCCCTTGGAGATGAAGGGTGCAGCCCCTCAGTCTGAGCAGATGCTGGATCTAACTGAGGGTTAACCCCTTCACTGCCCTGCTCCCCTGCAAGCTCACACCAGCCCAAATGCCCCCCATTCTCCTTGGTTGCCTCAGTGCATTCACTCTGTGTCCCTCAAAGCAGCATCCCAAGGACCCATGTAACAGTGCACTGAGCACAGGAGGGGCTTCTCCAAACTGAAACTGCCTCTTGGTTGATTTGGGGGGGGGTTCTGTTGATTTTACTCCAGTGAGAAAGCAGGAAACCTTATGTAGCTCCAGGCCTGGAGGTTGGTGGCCCTGCCTGTGGCAGGGGGGTTGGAGCTCTGTGATCCTTGGGGTCCCTTCCAACCCAGCCCAGCCTGGGGTTCTGTGATTCTATGAAACATTTGAGGCTGTGCTGAAAACCCCAGGATTAAACAAAAGCACAGTGAGGGCAGACAGACCTTTCCCCAGTCCCATCTCAGAGCCTTCCCCTGGCTCCTCAGCTGCACACTGAGAAGTGCAATGTCTGCTGGCAGCCTTCAGGAACACCTTGGAAGATGCCTTCAGCCTGGTTTGCTGTAGCTAGACACTTTCTCCTCAGAGGCTACTGACAAGTAGATTCATCCTTTCTTCCTTTGCAGGACTCCTCCTGGAGATGCATGGCCACTTCAGCATTCCCACAGGATGCACCTGCACACTCCTATCACCTCCTGTATCCCATGTTAACACAACAGCCAGTGTACAGACAGGTCACTCCTAAAACCTGTGTCCCCCCCCTTCCTTCTCTGCTCCAAAATCCAAGGTCCTCTAGGCACTAGTCCTCTTGCCTGCCTGGCAAGTCAGGATCACAATCCCTGCAGTGAGAACCCCCCAACCACAGGCAGAAGAGAGGCAGCAACTCAGCCCCAGGAAGGAAGAGCTTTTGGGCAGGTAGCAGGGCTTCAGACAAAGGAAGAGACCTCCTCAGCCAGCCTTTTTGGGGAGAAGCCCACCTGCCCATCTAGGAAGACCTGGTGCTCCTCACAAAGCACCACCTCCAAAGGGATAGAGAGTCCATCAGTAAATTGAGGCTGGAAAAAGGGGACCTGAATGGTCTTGTCCTATGAACAGGGAAAGATCCAGATGGTTCTGGGTTGAGCATGGCCAAAATCAAGTAGGAGAGGGGTTAGGAAGAGGCTGGTGAGATCACAACCTTGATCAAGGTGGAGCAGAGCTTCTCCAGATGATCAGCTTATCACAGCTCTTCAGGAAGGTGCTTTGGCTGCACCAGCCCCATTCAACAGCCAATGCTGCAGCAGGAGGCAGCAGGTGAAGAGAGGGACTCACTGTCCCCTGCAGATCCCTCCCCCAGCCCAGAAGTGCCACACACAGACTGACAGATCTCCAGAAGTGCAATCTTTTGTCACCAGTATGTTTAACATGTGACCTTTACTGGGATCATGGGTGTCCCACATTGACCATCTGCTCAACAGATTTAGAGAGGGGTTCAGGATTCCAGTTAAAGCCTGGACTTCTACCACAGGTGCCAGGTTAAGGAGCAACCCATGGGCTTCAGGGAAACCTCTCATCTGTCTTCTGAGCCTCAAGAGGACTTGGGAATTCCTGGAAGTTGCCCTTCAGCAGGAACCACAGGCAGAAAAAGCAACCATCCAACATGGAAAAGCAGTTCCTACAGGAGACCAAGGCTCAAGTCTATCAGGAGCCCTGATGCCATCTAGCACAGCCTCTCAGGGGAAATCAGAGAACAGAGAGGCTTTGCTTCAGCTCAGCCAAGAAACTCCAGGGTGCACAGCCCCCACCTCCAGAAAGGCTGCATGGGAGGGAAGTGTTGCCTGGTCTCACTCCTGCAGATGCAGGAGGTAAGTTACCTACTGACCTTCACTTGCCCAGTCACTGAGGAGGAGGGACAGGAGCTGGGAGGGACTCTGCTGCTGTAACACCAGAGGGATCTGCACCTCCAAGCAAGCAGCACTTCCTGCTGGAATTCTTTCTTTCCTTTCTTTTCACCTCTTTCCTAAAGCTGGCAGGCTTTGCTCACTGCATTGCTGTCAGACTCAAAGCAGGTGGAGGTCAAACACTTTATTCTACTAATCAATAAGCAGAGACCAGAGCAGTTAGACTTCTAACTGCTTCTAACTTCTAATTAACCAAAGCCAAACTCTTATTTCTTCCATCCCTTACTTACTTGCCAGTGAAGTCCTTCCACCTCACTCCCAAACTGTTCCTTCTCCTGCTTCATTTGGATCTGTGTCTCTCCCAGAATGGATTCCAGCTCTTCATTATGCTCAACCAGCTCCTCCTGCTCCAGTTTCTGTAGCTGGTGTAGAAGCTGTGAATTCCTGCCCTCAAGGTTTTCAATCACCTCTTGGCACCTACACACCAAAGATGGACATCACCAAGGCTAGAACTGCTAAGGAAACACACTGACACACCTCCAAACAGCTTCCCCACTGGTGTTTTTCACTATGGAATATTGCTGTCCTGCTAATTTGGAGTCTTACAGCCAGTATGAAGTGTGTCTGCTCTTATTTAGGTGGTGACACATGGGAATTACTGGTGATGGGCTCTGCAGATGTGATGATGAGGGTCTCCTGGGCAGAGAGCTGCTCAGGGCAAAAGGATGCTAGTAGCAGAGAGGCAATGGCAGAGTCAGCTGATGGAGGTGGGGGAACAAGCCTTTCTCTTCAAGGCTTGGGCACTTGAAGAGAAAAAGAGGAGGGGGGAAATAAAAAAGACACAGAGGGATTGGATCAGACTGCCTTTCCTCCTTGACTGTGCTGAGAGAGCCCTAGCAGCTGCTTCCTGAGCAAGCCACAGGAGAATGAAGCTTGGATTTCCTTAGGAAAAAAAAAATATTCCAGTTTACATATTAATTAGTCTGGAAGTCAAGTGGTTTGATTCCTTCCTGGGCAGCAATCAAAGCCAGAGAAATCTTCCCAGCAACCAAACAATTTGGGCAACAACACTTGTGTCTGCAGAAAGCCACAAAAACAACACAAGCCTGGGGTGGTTTTTCTTTTTAGGAAAGCAACCAACTGGAGAAAGTGCCAGAAAACAACCTGAATTCCAGTGCAGCCCCTCCAAACTTTCTGATTTAGGGGCAGGAAAACAAAGCTGGTAGCCAACAGAGTTCTAAAGAACCCAATGCTTCTATCCACTCTGGAAGGCAGAATGCCAGCAACCAGAGCACCAGTCAACCACTATGAAAACCCAACAAGGTAAAGGAAGTTTTCCAGATTTCTCACCTTTTATGAAGTGTTTCACCACCCTGATGTCTTTCTTCTTGATCTGAGGCAGCTTTGCCTGGAACACAGTCCCCTTCAGCCCTTCCTTCATCTGTGGTGCCCTGTGTCTCAAGAGAAAATGAAGAATTAGGAGATGAATAAGCCTGAAATGATAGCACAGTGTGATGCCAGAGCTGCCTCTCTCTCTCATAAATAAACAAGACAACCAGAAAACACATCTGCATTAGATAACCCACTGGCCATAGGAGAGAGAAGAAAACAAGCCCATCATGATATGAAGGCACCAGTGGGTATTGGCTTACACCAGTGGGTGTGCTCTACATGTTAGTGTGCTTGTCATGCCCAGTGTACATCCTCTGTCACACCTGCACAGGAAGCACTCACACAGGAAAGAAAACACAAGTGTTTCTGCACAGACTCACAGAGCTGTAGGGGCTGGAAGGGAGCTCCAGAGCCCATGGGGTCCAACCCCCTGCCAAAGCAGGGTCCCTAGGACAGGGCACACAGGGCGGCGTCCAGACGGGGCTGGAATCTCTCCAGAGAAGGAGACTCCACACCCCCTGGGCAGCCTGTCCCAGGGCTCTGGCACCCTCACTGGGAAGAAGTTCTTCCCCAGACTGGGGGGGAACTCCCTGTGCTCCAACTTGAGGCCATCAGCCCCTGTCCTGTCCCCACAGACACTGAGAAGAGGCTGCCCATGTCCCCCTGGGTCCCACCCTTCAGCTATTGATCCCCATTGATCAGATCCCCTCTCAGTCTCTTCTCTCCAGGCTGAACAGCCCCAGTCACTCAGCCTTTCCTCCCAGGGGAGATGCTCCAGGCCCTTCATCACCTTTGTAGCTCCTCTGGACTCTCTCCAGGAGATCCCTGGCTTTTTTATCCCAGGGAGCCCAGCACTGGACACAACACTCCAGGTGGGGCCTGAGCAGGGCAGAGCAGAGGGGGAGGATCCCCTCCTGTGACCTGCTGCCCACACTCCTTTTTGCCCCCCTTTGTTCAATTCAGTTTGTAGAAAGGCAAACAAAAAGCCCTTGAAAATACCTGCAGCAAGCACACTGCAGCTTCCTCAGTCTCTGTGAGCACAGGCAGCAGCAGTCCTTGCTTCTCACTCTTCTGATACTCACAGAACTCCTCTCTGAGCTGCTCAACCTTCAAAAGGAAAACACCCAGTTTTATTTTTGGTGACTATTCACCTCTGTCTTAGAGGATTAAGATTCCCCTCAAATTTGCTGTAGATAAACTGCAGATTTATTACTATTCACCACTCAGCTGGAGGGATTGGTGGAGATCATGTGGCTGCTCCAGCTGGGTGGCCTCAGACTACCAGGGAGAGATAAAGAGGATTAAAGGGTGCCATGTTGAAGGGTGAGCATATTCTCCATCATTTACTTTAATTCCTGATCATGCACACACTGTACATCACCTTTGGCAGGACAGGATCAAGGGGGAGCCAGATTGCAACCACTGCTCCTTGAGGACACCTCTGTGTCTTTGTTGTCACCCACAGGATGGATAGAACTGTTCTTAGCAGGTGACTCTTCACATCTTTCACATCACTACTTCATCACAGAAGTAGTGGGTGCCCCATCCCTGGGGGTGTTCAAGGCCAGGTTGGATGGGGCCCTGGGCAACCTTGTGTAGCTCCAGGCCTGGAGGTTGGTGGCCCTGCCTCTGGCAGGGGGGTTGGAGCTCTGTGATCCTTGGGGTCCCTTCCAACCCAGCCCAGTCTATGATTCTATGATCATGGTGTTGCTCACTCTTAGCTCCAGCAACAGTTGGAGGCTGACCCAAGGCATTTACTCAGAAGTGGCTTCTAGGTGGGTGTCCAAGCCCTGCAAGCAGCACTCACCTTCCCCAGATGCAGACAGAATCCTTTGCTCCTCATCTGTGCCCAGCAGCATGTGCAGATGACAGCAGGAACCATGCACAGGTTCAGAGGAGCACCAGCAGCCCAGGTTTATCCATTTTTGCAGATTTCACAGCACTGTTAAGCCCCCAGAGCTATGAGCCATCACCAAAGGCTTCACACCCTGCTGCCTCAGCACCCACTTTGCCTTTTCTCAGCCTCCATCTGCACCCACAGGTGCTGCAGAGCCCAGACCCACTCGATCCTGCCTGGTTCAGGCTCAAGACTCCAGCTCGGCACTGGTGAGGCTGCAGCTGGAGTGCTGGGTCCAGTTCTGGGCTCCTCACCAGAAGGACATTGAGGTCCTGGAGCGAGTCCAGAGAAGGGCAACCAGGCTGGGGAAGGGGCTGGAGGGCAAATCCTCTGAGGAGCAGCTGAGGGAGCTGGGGGTGTTCAGCCTGGAGAAGAGGAGGCTGAGGGGAGGCCTTATCCCCACCTACACTGACCTGACAGGAGGGTGCAGAGGTGGGCGATGGTCTCTTCAGCCAGGGGACAGGAGATGGGACAAGGGGCAATGGGCTCAAGCTGCCCCAGGGCAGGGTCAGAGCAGATGGGAGGGCAAAGTTCTCCCCTGAAAGAGTTGTGGGGCTGTGGAACAGGCTGCACAGGGAGGAGGCTGAGTGACCCTGGGTGTGTTTAACAGAGGGGAGATGAGGTGCTCAGGGATCTGGTTTAGCCCAGGACAGGAACAGTTGGACTTGATGATCTTAAAAGTCTTTTCCAACCTTGTGATTCTGTGGTGGAGCCCAGGGCAGGGATGAGGGTGGTCTCCCAAGGACCACCTACCCAGAGCCAACTGGCCAGCCTGCTCCTCACCCCACCATCCATAACTCACAGGCAGGAAGAAGGGCATGAGGATGCACATCTTCCATGGCTGGAAGAAAGGGCACTTTCAACTTCTCCTAATGAAACCCCATGCTTTTCTAACCTCTACACCAACAGTTAAACCTCCTTTCCACAGCTCCACAGCACAGCATGGTTGGTTGGAAGCCATTTGGAATGAAAAAAATGTAAACTGAGGAATACAAACTAAACATTGCTTTGCAGACCTAGAAACAGCCTGTCCTGTAAATACAAGACCTGAGAGACATCATGCTAAGGAAGAACCAGCAACTTTTTTAAACAAAAGGAACAGAATTACATCCCAAAACTTTTAAATCCTCAAATGTGGAAAGCAAGTCTTCAATGTTACTGTAAAGAGATGGGCCTGGCATTCTCAGAGTGCCTTCCATTCATTTAAAAGTCCTCATTTTAATCCAAGAGATCCAGGAGACAGCTGCTGAGCTATCTGTGCTGGGATGGTGTAAGTAATTAGAGACTTCTGGCAACCAATTACAGCCTGCTGAAGGGCTGATAGAGCTAGAGAATAAAGGACAGAAACAGAATTCGTGCCAAATGACACACTGCAATGGGAAATGGGTTGTTATAGTTCCTTTCTGAGACTGCCAGTAGTGAGTGTGGTGGGATAAAGACTACTGCATTTAGAGAATCCTAAATGTATTAGGTCAAATATTAAATTAATGCTAGTGGTGGTCAGTTAGGAACTCCCTACAAAATGAAAAGGACAAGTTTGTCTTCTACTGAGCAAGTCAACTTAGGCATGTGAAAAAGCCAAAGAGGATGAAAGGATCAAAACAGGAGAGTAAATGAAGATTTCCTTAAAAACCAGCTAGTTTGGGATCTTAAACTGAACTTATTCACAGTCCTCAAAGGGTAGAAATGCAGCTTCCTCTTGATTCCCCACTTGATTCTGCACAGATACAGAAAGCATCAACCTGACCCTGCGTGCTGGGCACAGGAGAGGGTGTTTTCCAGGGTGCTGTGCAGTGAGCCCTAAAGCACATACACAGCCTGAGCACACACAGCCCCCTCTGCACAGCAAAGCATTGAACTCTTCCCTACAAGAGCTGAGTTTTTCCAGGGCTGGGGTACCAGCAGCTGCTCTACAACAGGCTTTTGTTATTTATTCTGCCCATTTCCCAAAGCTGATTACTCTCTGAAACATCAGAGCTGCAGCTCTGGCAAGGCACATGCTAGAGAAGAGAGGAAACAGGGTAGGTTTAGGAGCTGGGCTGAGGATGAGGAGCTGGGCTGAGGATGAGGAGCCAGCCCTGGGGTGTCAGCAGACTCCTCAATGCCACAGCAGACCAGAGAGGAGGACTCACCAGCTCCAGGAATGCTTTCCTTTCCAGATCAAGCGTTTGGACCCGCGCTCGCAGCGCCAGGATTTCCTTGTCCAGCCTGCTGCTGTGCTCCATGGCCTGCTCTAGCTTGATCCTGGCTGCACAGAACAGAAGGAACAACCACAAAAATGGATCACCAACCCCCAGTTTGTACCTCCAACAAGCTCAGAGGGAACACATCCTCCTGCTACAGAGGAAAGGTGTATGTTTCTGGAGATCCAGGTTTGAGAGCAGTGCTGTGTTTGTTAGAGGAGCACAGCAACCTCTCCATCCTCTCTCCAGGGATTCCATTTACCTCTAATAATGGAAATTATTAGATAATGGATAATAGAAGATATCTAAAAATCTCAGTATGGGCTTCATGAACAGCTAAACCCCAACCCAAGCAGCCTTATTTCTTATTTTCATCATTAAATTCTTCATTTGCTCCAAGCAGAAGCATGATGACAGCTCCTGAGCAGCATCAAGACACATGAAACAGCCAGTACAGTAAAAATGATGGTTACAGACCAACCCTTTGGTATCTGCATCAATAAACTTACCCACCAACCACAGTTAACACAGACTCTGTAACATTTCAAGCACAAGAAACAGGAAAAGGTGTTTAGATTGGGAGCAGAGTGACAGAATGATGCCTGAGTATATGCTAGCATTCTAATATAAACTAGTGAGAAGGTTGTTCACCTGTTCTGTATGGAAAAGCAAGATGTTGCTCTTTTTTTCCCTTTTCAGCTTAACATCAGGCACAGGAAATTGCAGCTGAAATTGGATTTATTCAGGCAAAAATTAAAAATATTAACCCCTTCTTTCTTGGTCTTTAATTTGCTAAAAAAAGGGGAAAACCCAGAACTTCAAACCTGTTTGAAACAAGGATTTTGATACTGGATTTGCAGGTTTGTAATTGAAAATAAAAGGCAAGGAGCACCTTCTACTGAAGCATTCACTGTGCTGAAAAGCCTGATTGCTACCACAGAAAACCTTGATGGAATTCTGGATGTGCTGTGCTTGCATTTAGGGTGACTTACCACTCACTCTCCAGTTGGTCACCTCTTCTTCCTGGCTCTCAGGAGCTCGTAGAGCTGACCACAAAGCTGGTTCTATAAGGAGAGTAGAGAGTTTTGCTGGGGCAGGGAGTTGGTACAGTTCTGAACACTAACCAGTTTTAATGCACTTTTTAAACACAGAGTTGAAGGAAAAGTAAAGGGGGATAAAAAATTACAGCAGCAGGCAGCCAGGCACATGATTTAAAAATCTCTAATCACCAAAAAGCCAATAACTGGGGGACAAACTGGCCAGGAGCAACCTTGTATTTTCTCTTCAAGGCAAGCAAGTGGCTGTAAATTGCCACTGAAGCAAAATACAGTGTTCAAGTGGAGTTTTACTGCAGATGAGAGGTTTTATTTGAGGTTTGTATTTTAAAAAAACCCCAAAACTCCACATTTATTCACAGAGCTGTTGGCTCTGGGGCTCATCAGGAGAAGGGCATGCAGATAGACACCACCAAGGAAGCCACTAAGATCTTCTAACACTCCTTTTTCCACACTAATACTCCCAAGCAGAACAAACCACACAGACATAACAAGTGTTCAAAACCCTTACTCACAGTTTGGAAAGCCTTATATTCATTTGATATTTAAGAAGATTACAAACCACAGGTTTCCCCATGCAGGTTATGATCCACTGAGGAGAGTCACACGCCACAGCCCATCCGTGATCTGGAGAAGCAGTACTGTTTGGAGGCTGCAACACAACACCCCCCTCCATCCCCTGGGATGCATATGTATCAATCAATACACAAAGCAGATGCTGGCAGAGTGCTCATTTCCCTGCCTGTGATCAAAAGGCTGCAAATGATGGGGTTTGGGAGGGTGGGGGGAAGGTTTAGTTAGGTCTGAGTAGCGTGCGTGAGCGGTGGGGTCAGCAGCAGGACCCACGTGTCACCCAGGTACCAGCAGTCTCCTTAAGGGAGGTATTCTCTCATCCACTGAAATCCTGCATCACAAACTTTGGGATAATGTAAGTCACTCAGAGAAGAAGCATCAAGAAAGCAGCATCTGGCTGGAAAATCTCCCATAGGAGGTAGGGGTGAAGCACCTGGCTTTAGGGGCTGCTCCACCAGGAGCTTTATCAAGTGGTTTGGTTTTCCTCCAGAAATCTGTTTATTTTTACATCCAGTATTTAAAAAAACCCCAAATAAATGAACACTTAAGGGCTATTCAGCAATAGTTATTTCAATAAAGAGGCCAAGCAAATGTTAGCAGTGATTAGAGTCTAACTCAAGACTGCTGGTAAGTTCTGGTTGGCAGCACTTGGTAATGGCTCTGAAAGAGGCAGCATCCCAAACACAGCACCTGAAGAACCTCAAGAGGAGCATTCCAGCCATTCTCACACTCTGTATGGGGTATTTTAAACACTCTGTTTCTGGACTGAGTCATCATTTCCTCTCCAGCCCCTCCTAGGACATGAATTTCTCCCAGTATGGGAGCCAGGGAAGGGAACTGAGTCAAGACACTGCTGCTGTAGTCATGCCCCAGATAACCCCATGGCTTTCCTCACTCAGGATTGATTTGTCACTTAACAGCTCTGTTCAGACCTCCTAGGTACCAGGCACTGATTTTCCCATCTTACAAGCAGAGAGGACACAGGACAGCCTGACTCCAACTCCCCCAGGTGAGATGTCCAAGGCTTACACTAACCAGAGCAGCCCAGCAATCAGGAATGTCCACAAGAAAAGCACTTACCTATTTCATTCTGCTCCTTTCTTTGTGCATCCAGCTCATCTGTCAACCTCTGGATCTCTTCCTGGGCCACCAGCAGCTTCTGCATGGCCTCACTCAGATCTCCCTCCACTCTTGCACGTGATGCTTGTTCCCTTTCCAGTTCTTCCCTGTAGAACTGAAACACAAGGACATCCAACAGAAAAGAGATAACCACCCTCCCAGTGATGTGACCAAGGCAGGTGACTCCTCCACACTCCTGAATAAGTGTGGCAACACAAGGAGAAAGAACATGAACTCAGGGAAGCTGCTGCAGAGGCAACACACAGAGGATGACCTTCTTCCCCCTGGGCACATGTGAAAAAGGTGCTGAACGGTGTGCCATGGCTGTTTCCCTACACAAGGCTCTGTTTCCCTCCCACATAACTTCACCATTAATGATGGTGTGTTTCCAAACACATAAGAAAGGAGGTTTTCCAAGCAGAAGGTTCCACCACACCCCATGATGCTCCAAGGACAACTCACTTCTGCAGATTGGTGGCCCCACGGCTGTTGGGGGACGCTAGCCACGAGCCAGCCTGGCACTGCCAACCTCCCCCTTCCAGCCTGCACTTGGCCCTAGAGCATAGGACACTGCTCCCACCACTCTGGAAATCTGCAGGGAAGTCATTTCAGATGATGGAAGAAGAGCTATTTTGGTCCACTCATCCTTGATGATGTTTCTTTGACGTAGCACTGATGGAGCTGGGTGCTTACACACCAGCCCTGACCCAAAGCTGGGGAGATACTACCCCTGGCCCTCAGCAGAAACAATTAACTCATGCCTAGCACTGGGCTGATGGGGTTGTGTAGCCTGAAGTTCAGACCTCACTCTCATCCCATTAGCTACAAAGCTCACAACATGCTTGAGAGCTGACCCACAGCTGGGAATCTCAGCTACAAGCCACGTCACCCAGAAGACAACGTGTGAACAGGTTACCCCCATTGGCTGTCTCTGCCACAAGCTGTGTCAATTCATGCTGCTCATCTTCACCTTCTGATCTCCCCCAGCTGGAGTCCTGTGTCCAGAGCTGGGGCCCCAATACAAGAAAGATGTGGGACTGTTGGAGAGGGGTCAGAGGAGCCACGAGGATGATCAGAGGGCTGGAGCAGCTGCCCTACAAAGAGAGGCTGAGGGAGCTGGGCTGGTTCAGCCTGGGGAAGAGAAGGCTGTGGGGGGACCTCATTGCAGCCTGCCAGTCCCTGAAGGGCGCAGAGACACAGGAGGGGAATCAACTTTTTAAAAGGGCAGATAATGGCAGGACAAGGGGGATGGATTAAAGCTAAAGGAAGGAAGGGTTAGATTAGATATTAGGGGGAAGTTCTTTACAGAGAGAGTGGGGAGGGGCTGGAACAGGCTGCCCAGAGAGGGGGTGGGGGCCCCATCCCTGGGGGTGTTCAAGGCCAGGTTGGATGGGGGCCTGGGCAACCTTGTGTAGCTCCAGGCCTGGCGGTTGGTGGCCCTGCCTGTGGCAGGGGGGGTGGAGATCTGTGACCCTTGGGGGCCCTTCCCAACCCAGACCATTCTATGATTCTATGATTCTATGGCTGATGGGTGGGATCGACCTCATCCCTTGCACAGAAAGGGATTCCAATACATCACCAGCACCAGAAAGCCTGCTGCCACCCATCCCTGAGCACCAGCCTGCAGGCTCCTCAGTGATAACCTATCTCAGAGTTCAACACCAAATCCTTGTGAAGATCCCTTGGGTGTCTCAGCCAGTCCTGGGAACTTTGCAGAGTCATTTTTCCCCCAGTAAGTGTGTGATCTCCTTGGCATCCCCCAGCTCAAGCCTGTGGGCTCAGCTTTGCCCAGAGAAACATTCTTGGGGTGAGTCTGCTTGCCTCATCCCATCAGGCTAACACATGGGTGCTTCCCCATGCTCCTCTTCTTCTGAACCACTTCAAGTTAACAGCCTCCTGCAGCCAGCACACATGAGCCAGCATCAAGGATTTGCTGTCACTCAAGAAATTGATTGTCATTCTGCACCTCAGTTCCAGAGAGCTGAGGGTACTTCATAAGCTGTGCCAGCTGCTGGAGCTCAGGAAGCATCACCCCACACAGAGCTGGCCACACAAAGAACCTGCTGGTCCCATGGCTTTTTGTATTATCATAGAATCAGAGACTGGGCTGGGTTGGAAGGGACCCCAAGGGTCACAGAGCTCCAACCCCCCTGCCACAGGCAGGGACACCAACCTCCAGGCCTGGAGCTACACAAGGTTGCCCAGGGCCCCATCCAACCTGGCCTTGAACACCCCCAGGGATGGGGCACCCACCCCCTCTCTGGGCAGCCTGTTCCAGCCCCTCACCACTCTCTCTGCACAGAACTTCCCCCTAATCTCTCCTCTAACCCTTCCCTCCTCCAGCTTCACTCCACCCCCCTTGTCCTGCCAGTCTCTGCCCTTTAACAAGCTGATTCCCCTCCTGTGTCTCTGCTCCCTTCAGGGACTGGCAGGCTGCAGTGAGGTCCCCCCACAGCCTTCTCTTCTCCAGGCTGACCCAGCCCAGCTCCCTCAGCCTCTCTCTGTAGGGCAGCTGCTCCAGACAAGTCCCCAGGCTCTCACAAGCAGGTGCTCCATGCTGTGCCTGACACAGACTGCCTGCAGCTCCTGAATCCTCTTCCACCTGTGGCAAATCCCTCCCTCAGGTCGTGGTACCCCAAACTGTCCTACTGGGGTGCAGGGGAAGCACTTGCCAGTAACACTGTTGGTGTAGGAGGCAGTGTGTGAGTTCAGAGTGCTGCCCCTCAGAGAGAGGGGTTGTTGGCTGCAAAGCAGAGCAGCTTCCAGCTTATTTTTGGGTGGGACTTGGTGAAACTGGGAGGAAACTCCAAGGTGAGTTGAAGGCAAAGGTTGGGGGAGGGGGTTTCAGCTGAGGATGAGCTGTGTGCTCTCCATAATGCAGCTGGAGCAAGCCACCAGCTATTTTTAAACTGGAAAACATACTGTTTTCCCCTGCTCTTTGTAGGGCAGCTGCTCCAGCCCTCTGAGCATCTTCATGGCTCCTCTGACCCCTCTCCAACAGCCCCACATCTTTCTTGTATTGGGGGCTCCAGCTCTGGCCACAGGACTCCAGCTGGGGCCTCCTGAGGGCAGAGCAGAGAGGATACATCCAAAAAAGAGACTATATCATCATTCCTCATGCTTGAGCAGCCCAGCTAAAAGCTGTATTCATATCTGCAACGGCCAGGAACATCTCCAGACCTTGAGTGAAACAAGTACTGAACAGGTCATTTGAGATGAAGAAAAGGCTCCACAGAGTAACAGTACACAGAGTAACTAGAGCAATTAACCTATTAACTTGTAACACTGCTGGGACTCTAATGACTCTGTCAAACAAGCAGCGATGCTCTCCCAAACAATGGGGTGCTTAATCACCAGTTTCTAGTTCCTAAGCACAGACAGCAATGACATCACCAGGGGAGAATTAAAGAAGAGTTTGCTTTAGAGAAGCTCTTTTCCTGGAAAACAGATCAGTAGCTCATTCACCTGGTTTTAAAAACCACAGGGAAAAGGCTTCCTGGTGTAAGAAGTGCAGAGAGGAGCATTGAGAGAGTGTGCTTTAATCATGCAAGAACACACTTTTCCTTCCCTCCTTCAACAAGCTTGTTCAAAAAAAAAAAAGGCCAAGAAGCTTTTTAACCTTCAAACCTTCACCCCTAAACTCCCCCACTGGGTTCCCAGGCAGGAGCAACCCCTCCTTCTCCTTCCAGAGGGGCAACTTGGCCTGGATACATCTGAAGGGATGAGAGGAGCCTGGGGAAAACAAGAACAATCCAAAGCTCTGCATCACAAATCCTGACCCAACACACAGAGGCTGCTGCTCCTCCACCTTCTGTCAGTATGGTTCAGCTTGACCTCAGAGAGCCAAAAAAATCAGGACATGCTGGTCCTCTCTAAGCTGCCAAACATCCAACCACCCTGTGAGATCTATTTCCTGAAGTCAGTTTGTAAGCAGAGGTCTGCTTGACTCCCATCCTCGTGCTCAGCAGCTGGAAGGCAGCTGAAGAGTTCTAACCTCACCTTAAGGACAGGGGAGATTTTTTTTGCCTTAAATGAATGATTTTTAGGGGCAGCCAGTCATCTGAAATGCAACACTGGATCAGCAGGGAATCTGCATCAGTAGAAAGTCATTAGTACCCCAGGAAGATCCTCAAACTGTATCACAAACTCTTCCAACATCCACCCTGTTAGAAGGAACCCTATTTGCTCTCCCTCCACAAGGTGTGGGAGCAGATCACAGGCACCTATATGAGTGTGAAGCCTAATAAAGAAACCCCCTTCAGCATCAAGAATCCACAGCATCCTCATGGATAGGAGAAATATTTATTTATTTAAGAAAGTATCCCCCTCCCCCAAACAGCACCTTTTCCTCAGCATGCTGCCAGCCAGCCTGAGCAGCCCAAGCAGGAGGTACCTGAAGCTGTGTGGCACACAGCCTGCCTTTGTGGCTGCAGGCATTCTGCTCCTCATCTGCTACCTCCACATTCTCCAGCAGTGTTGTTCTTTCCACCAGTAAATAAGCAATCTGGTCACTGTCATTGCTGGGAGGTGTTTTGGACAAGGCATCTTGTTTCAGCATCTTCTCAACCTCCTTCAGCTGGGATCCTGCAAGACAAGGCTTTCTGTGAACAGAGGAGCAAGTGATGCCCAATCCCCTCCAGATCTGCATCCTAGCTCCTCACCAACAGCTTAGAAAACATTTAGGCTCTTCCTTCCTGCCTCCCACTCCCTTATCTCAGCTCTATTTCCACTGCCCCCAGCCTTCCCCAGCCAGCCCCCC
>VZTU01030871.1:3141-20087 GCA_013400835.1 Zapornia atra | reverse complement strand
TTTTTTTTCCCCCTCTGGGGTCAACTGTGCAGTAAAAGTTCCTTTCTCCCCAAATTAGGAGGACACAAAGCACCTTCCCCCCCACCCCCAAATCGACTCAAGCCTTCATCCAATGTGTGCAGTTTACCACATTTTCCCTTGGCTGAGAGCAGAATTATATCCTAAGCAGCCTCCTGCCATGTCAGGTTTCTTTTACCCCCTTTCTTCTCTTTCTTTGCCCCGTTTACTTGTGCTCTCTCCTCAAATCCTGGTTGTTGTGGCTAGTTCCTACCCATATGTAGAGGTCAGCCAGTAATTCGTACAGCTTTTCCAGTCCGAGCTACTTCCTTGGGAAGGTTTTCTGCACAGCATTGAAAAATCCCTGCTAACCTTATTCCAGTAAAACCAGTTGTTCCCCCTTAAGTCTTAAAAAGAAGAAGAAAAAGAAAAAAAAGAAGTGAACACCTTGGAGTCACCAAAGCTTTTGGTGTTTATAGCTAATTAATAGCCCTAATGATATTTTTCCAAGTCCATGAATACATTATGTTTGCAATCCAAAAAGGCGTTAGCCCCATTCAAGGGTACTTCAACATCTGCTCATTTAAGGGCAATTAATCATTTTGATATATGGTTTAAAATTGACTGCTTCCAAGGGACTTTTTTTTTTGACAAGAATAACAAAGCAATTTGCCAGGAGCCATCTTCTGGACATGTTATTAGCAGAGCCTTCATCTTAAAGAGGGTTTAAAAAAAATCCTCAGATTTAGGTACCTGCTTTAAAGGGAACCCAACACCTTCTTTCTCCTGCTTGCTTTCTTACACCTCCTCCAATTCTTCACCTAGCCTTTCTTTCCCCCGACAAGAGTTAGAGGGCTCTCCCACCTCAGACCTGAAGTTTATACCTTGATTGCAGAGGTATGTGGGCTGATAATTTTGCCACTTGAGAAGGTGAGCTGAATAACCATGAAATATGGAGGAAGCTCATCTCCTCATCCCATTTCTGCTCTTCCTTAATTGTGATAATAACTAGTTTTACATGTTTGAGCAAAAATGCTTCATTCATTGGCTTCATCCTTTTCTCAAAGGCAGCGAAGGGATTTTTAAAAATTAGTATTTTTCTTTTGCTATTAAGTGCAGTTTGTAACTGTAATAAGCCATTCTTTAGTTTAGCCTATTTAGGGGAAAAAAAAATACCTGTAAGGAATCAAATCTACCAAGAGTATTAGGTGAAAACAGCCAAAGAGATCAATTTTTTCAGCCTCTGGTTCCTGGTAAAAGTGTTAGCTGAGAGAATGTAAAGGGGAAGTCTCTCCCGTGCAGGGAATTTAAAGTATAGTTAGGATGGGCAGATCTACTTATTTATTTATTCTGTGAATCCCAGCTGTGTTCAGAGGCTCCAGCCAAACTGGGGGCCTCTGCCAGCCCAGGAGCTGCAGATGAAGTGAGAAGTGGGAGGGCATAAAGAGAGATAAACGGGGAAGGTGGTGAGAGAAGGGAAATAAACAGAGGTGTGATGTGCCCAGCGTTGCCTCCAGTGCCCGGAGCAGAGCTGGGAAGAGAGACCTCCCTTGGCAGTGTCCCTGCCCTCCTGGGAGCGGTGGCTTTCAGGCTCCAGGTTCCCATGGGATACCCCACGCCTGGACTGCTCTGTGGCAGAGGCACAGGTGGTTTCCTCCCTGTCTTTTCACAGGTTGCCTAGAGAGAATCAGGAAAGGAAATCTTGCAATAATACATCAGAAATGTTTTGATTTGATTTAATTTCTAATTTTTAATTATTTAATTTTTAAACTTGATGCCCCCCAAATCCCCTGTGTGTTAACATCTGGGGTGGATTCAGAGCCCTTTATCTATGGCTTTCCTCTGGTCTGGGAGCACCCAGTGCCTGAGTTGCACATTGTCCTCATCTAATTTTTATCCATCAGTCTAAAGCCAGGGGAAATGTCTTTGTTTGCTTTAGAAGGTTTACCTAAGTAAGTGGAAGTGTTTCCAAAGACTGTCCCCCTTAGAGAAGATTTGGATTTTGATCAGAAATTTGAAACAATTCTGAAAATAACAGAATAGCTGTGGTGGGAGGCAACTAGGGAAGAAATGTGTGTGGTTCTGATTCAACTCTGCTGCTGTGAGGTGTTGCAGCTGCAGTTTGGGTACCAGGAATCTCCTTTCTCCTCCAAGGGTCGAGTGCTGTGGGCAGTGACATCCCTCAGGTCAGGTGGGAGAGATAGCATGAACAGGAGGTTGGACCATCAACCACCATGTTGCCAAAAAGACCTCTGGTAGCTCCTTGGATTTGAGATTTTGTGGCAGAAATTTGCTTCCTCCTTCATGAGTCTTGAGTAATGACAATTTAATGTCATTCTGGACCCTCCACCTTTGTATTTTGCTGAGAATCTTTTTTACAGAACACATGAGATGAAACACCTGAAAATGCCCCACTCTTCAGCCAGGCCTGTGGTTCAGGAGGGCTTGACCACAGGCTGAAGGTTCTCTTCACAGGCTGAAGGTTCCTCCTCTGCTGCTGCTGGAGGAGGAACAGGGGAAGCCTGATCTGCTCAGTCCCTTAGTGATGGGTGGGCAATGTGGGGTGTTTTTTTGTATCCATCTCTCCCATGGATGAATTTAGGGGGAAATAATCTCTTGGGGCGTTACAATGGTCATATCAAAACCTGGCATGAACAAAACCACCCACACATCTTCACAGACTTCCTCTACAGCCTGCATCCACCTGTGATTTTAATATTCTCCACGCCTGTTTGACACACAATGGGATGTTGCCTCTCTTCTGACAGGCATTTCCTCCCAGAAAAGCTGTTCCTTGCTTCTTTGAGAGGTGGGGAGCTCTCCATGTGGCCACTGTACTCCAGTTTGTTATTTCCACCCTGATGGGACTCATGGAAGGAAATGTGAGTGTGGAGGAAGGTGGTGATAGGGTTGTTAGAGCTCCTGGAGCCAGTTCCTCAGCTCCTGAAGCGCTGGAAATGTTATCTAAGTGGAAAAGACACTCCAGAAAGTTGCTCCTCATCCGATCCTGCCTATGGGCTTGGCATGGAGATACTCTGGTTTTTTGAGCCAGAGCCCCATCCCACATGAGCAGCAGAGGACACTCAGTCTCTGCCTTGGTTACCTTTGCAGCACCCCATGATTCAGGGAGCTGCCTTTACCTGTGGGGATATTTCATTTGTTTTTCAAGAACACAAGGCAAATCTGTAAGAGGACTTGCTTTGTTTGGGGATGACACAATGGACCTACCTCCTACCTGTGTGGGTACAGGTCATGTAAGTACACTGAGGCAATGAAGGAGTTTCTAACCCTGATTTTCCCGAATCCTCAAGCCACTCTAACAGCTCTCCATTCCTTAGCTGAGGTCTAACTGCACTGGGAGGGGGTGCTCTGAGTCCAACATCATGGCTTGTTCTTCAGAGCATGATTCTGTTTATCCTTGTGAGAGAGCTTGCTCTTGCAGCTTGTTTGCAGTGAATTGTGGGCCCAGGCTCGATGTGCATTGAGAGTGTGTTTATCCCAACCTACCATCACAGGAACCAAAGGAGGACTTTGACGTTGACACTGAAGATCTAGCCTTTCCCTAACACATCAGACCCAGAATTAGCTCTCTCCAGCCATCTTCTCAGCAAGGAGTCCAAATACCAGTTTCATGGACATCACAAGCTCTGCCTGTCCTGGCAGGGAGGATGGATGCAGTTCAGCTCCGTTTCGCTGGTGTAAATCCAAAGTAATTTATTCAAAAGCCATGACATTTATCTAGATTTACATCATTTAGCACTAAGTTGGGTCCTGTGGTAACGGATGCTCGCATGCATGACTGCATTTATTTTGTACCTACCTCTGAGCAAAATGATAGATATGTTTCCTGGGGGATAAAATCCATCTCCCAGGCACAAAGCCAGGCTAGCCCTGTTTTCCACAGGAGAAATCTCAAGGACAGGAGAGGAATGGGGAAAACAAACTTTCCCTTCCCAGATCAGGAGCCTGGCCCAGCAGCCACCTCCACCAGCACTTGTGCAATGGTGGCTCCAGCCCCTGCGTTGTGTTTTGAGCATCCAGGGGAAGCCTTTCAACCCAGTTTCCCTGCACTGGTCCCCACTGTGGGGATGCATTGGCTGCAGGCACCAGCCAAGCCAACCCACCAGGATGCCATTTCCTGTGCCACTCCACCACAGTGGTGGGTTTCTCCATGGTGGGAACAAAGGAGGGGAAAGGAAAAGAAGCCCTGCTTAGTTTTGGGTAACACATGACATGAAATATGTTAGGTAAACACCGTATTAGAAATGATTTGTCATCCCTCTGCCTCTCTCAGCTGCATGTAACTCTATCTCCAGACTATTATAGTATCAAATATATTTTACAAGAGTTTTACCTACAGGTGACTTGCTCTTTATTACTGGATGTAGGCAAAATCAATACTTTAGTAACTAGAAGATCATTTATTTTGCTTTTTGAAACATTTTTCAACAGTGGGAGAGCAGCTAAACCCCGCGAAGCTATGATTAAGAACCACAAACTCTACCTTCCTTTCCTTCTCTCCCTCCTAACCCATTTATTGACTTAAATAGGTAATTTCCAAAACCAGAACATCAACCTGAACAGCCACTGCTGGTGCATGGTTTTCTTTTTTTTTTTCTTTTTTTCCCCTTTGCAGACAGATAATTCTTTAAACTTGGGTAATTTCAAGGGGGAATCAACTTAATATAAATGTACCTGTCACTGGTTGAAATAGAAGCAGATTCTGGCCTTTCAATAAGGCCACTTCTGCACTCCCACACTGGGGAAAAATCAAAAATTGCTGGGAACTGATAATGCATTCCTCCAGCTCCACAGCCCTGATGGAGTTCAGTCAGGCCAAATACCCCGGCTGCTTTTATGCGTTTATTTTACCTTCTGATTTGTTTTGAAGGTCATATGATGTAAAGATGTTGGAGAAAAAAATGCTGGTTGTTTAGGGAGGCTTGTCTCTAAGTCGCAGTGCTCTGCTGCTGGCAAGTGCCCTGCAAGGGAAGAAAAACTCAGCCCTCAGATGCACAGGTGGGCAGAAACAAATGGTACCTGTATCCCAGATCAGCCTGGGGTTTTATTCACTCTCCTATGAGCTGAGGGGCAGGACATTCCCCCACACAGTGATGGGGAGGAGCAGCTGGGAACCATCAAGCACAAGGAGAAAAAACCTTCCTCCAGAGAAGCAGCTCTTCAAGCATCTTTTGCCCATCCTGGGACATGCTTCCCACCCATCCCACCAACTCTAGCCACTCTGCAAACTGCTGGTCCAACAACACCCCATAAGGTGGTTGCTCTGGGGTCAGGCAGCCCATCCAGACTCCCATCCCCATCTCACGCTCCCTTCCAGCAGCAGGAGTGGGTCACCAGCTTTAAGGAGCTTCCAGGCCCATAGGGATGCCCCTGCATCTTCCAGTCTGTGAGCTGCTGCTGAGACTTAGTACCTCTGTTTCCCCCCAAAACAAGGAAGGAAAAGCCTTGGTCATCTTGCCAGCTTGCATATCTGAAGGGAGAAAAAGGGAGCAGGAGAGCATGCTATGAGAAAGAATGGATAATTTGTGTGTCTGCCCACACTCCTGGGTGGGCAATGTGCACTAAAACATTGCCACTGAAAAAAATTAGGAAGAGAGGTAGGTCCAGGTTTGGGTTGATCCACTCTGAATTTGAATATTTGGGATTTTTTTTTTTAATGGCTGCAAAACCTGTATTTATAACTCAAGAAAAACACAATTAAATTGTATTTCTCAGCAGAGCACTGTTGCCAGAGAGCTGTATTTCTGCCACGTGAGCCCACACCAGTTTGGTGGTTTTGGGAGACTACACCTCCCAGAAATCATTGTGCCCAAGTCTAGCTGGCTTTTTTGTTCCATCAGTGGAGCCTGCCTGAACTGTCGTTCAGCACTGGAGATGCAGCCTGGCTAGAGAGCAGGAGCTGCAGGAGAAGATGTAAACCAAGCTGTAAAGCCATAAATGTGTCAGACATGAGTGGAACTTGATGTTTAATTTTAGTATGACAAAGAAAAGGGAAAACCAAAACAGAAAGATTTTCAGAGCACTGAAATATTATTCTTTTCCCCCCAAAAATTAAATGCTTTGACTTTTCCAAGTATACTTCCACCCTCAACCTTTGCTATTCTGCAGGAAACATGAAATCTCAGAGTTTCTTTAACTCTATTTTGGACTGAAAAATGTCAAATGAGCAGGTTTCCCCTTAGGTGGCTGTTCTGAGTCTCATTTGCCTTATGTTGCTGTTGCTATTTCTGATTTCAAGCCCGAGAAATGAAATGGTGATGGGGTGGGACATCCAAGGAGTTAGGAAGATGAAGACATGGATGTGTAAGCCATGTGTAAGGGTGCAAGCTCATGGTAGGGCTGAGAATGGCCCAAGCAGACCTTGACTCAGCATCAGTGCCCAGCTGGATACAGCCGGGCTAGTGAGAACCCATGGTGCATCTCCCCAGTCTTGGGAAAAATCTTACTTTATCCATATATTTGCCCAGAGAAGTAGTGGATGCCCCGTCCCTGGAAGGGTTCAAGGCCAGGCTGGATGGGGCCCTGGGCAACCTTGTGTAGCTCCAGGCCTGAGGTTGGTGGCCTTGCCTGTGGCAGGGGGGTTGGAGCTCTGTGATCCTTGGGGTCCCTTCCAACCCATGCCATTCTACGATTCTATGATATAGCCACCACTCTCATATCCCTGGTATAAAAAAGACAGGGACCTCCTGGAGAGAGTCCAGAGAAGGGCGACAAAGTTGATTAGGGGTCTGGAACATCTCTTCTGTGAGGAAAGGCTGAGTGAGCTGGGACTGTTCAGCCTGGAAAAAAGAAGACNATATGAGATAGGGAGCTGCTTTGGCAGGGGGGTTGGACCCAATGATCTCTTGAGGTCCCTTCCAACCCCTACGATTCTGTGATTCTGTGATTCTGTGATATTGTTCTTTGCTTTTTTTCCCCCTCAACTGCTGATTGCATCCATCAGTCGTAATGGCTTAAACAAAGATAATTTGGCTAATGTGCTATCATAGGTATTTTTCCTGCTTGGATTTGGCATCTCTTTGGTTTTAACAAAACTTCTCAACCAGCCATTGGGTATTAAGTCAAACGAGCAGAATTGTTTGCTTAAAGACACACACACATACATATATATATATGCACTTATTTGTATACCCATGTTCAAACAGGGACACGAGTGCACGTGATAAACTGCACTCACCAGACTGTCTCATTTATTGTCTGGAATGTCTTTTGATAAAGTCATGGACCTTCAGAATCACTTGATTTTTTTTTTCCCAGAAAAATCTCATATAATAGCCTGCTAGTGACAAGAGGGATTTCTTAGGATTTCTTTTTAACAGTTATTATCTCTCTTAATGAAATCTAATTACCTGCTTTGAAGAGAGGAGCCAGATTCCCTCACTCCATATAAGCAAGGATGCTTCTTTTTTTCCTTTCCAGCACCACACCACAGGGTCACACACCCCGGGATTTGCAGGGCAGGGAGCCCCTAGACCTCGCAGCCTATATGTGGGGCTGCAAGAGTATTCTCACAGCCTTGCTATGAGGGCTGCAGCTGTCAAGGCACAACTCTGTGCTCCCCAAAATAAGCAGACAGCAGGGGGACATAGATAAACTGCCGCAGGATGGAGATAAGTTGCCTGCTAGGAGTTTTGCTGGATTTGATTTAGGGTTTGGTTTTTTTTCCCTGCCACTTGCCCCTGTTTTTGACATGATCTCGTTGTGCAGGAGGGGTTGGTTAAGTGCAGAGCCCCTGTCTGATTTGATTTGTGCAGGGGTAAATCTCTCATACATAAAAATCAGGGTTTTGGAGGTTCTCTGCCTCCTGCAAAAAAAAAGCCCAAGCCATGTCGGGGCAGACAGCAGGCCTGCCGGCGGCCTAGCTCTCTTCTCCCAAGATTTAGGCCATGACAATGTTCTTCTGTTCCCATGAGGGAGGAAAAGTTACTCATGCAGAGAGGATCTTAATAATCACATTCTCAAAACACAGCGGCCTTGTTGATAGGGGTACAGGCTGCCCTAAACCAAGAAGCAGTTATGGGAAGGTATTTGGGAGTAACGGAACAGGTTAAGAACCTATCATAAGAAGATGGTCAAAACCAGCAGGTGTGCGGATGTTCTTAGGTATTAAAGGTAAACTAACACTATTTAGCTATAAGATAGGTTTATCAGAACTCATTATAATTACTAACCAATCAATATGGTGTGAACAGTGTGTGTAACCAATTAGCAGTTTTTTAGCTTGCCACATTTGCAGTAACAAAGGTCTAGAATCTGTGTGATTTCACCTAATAAAATGGCTTCACCTAAAATTCATATTGAATTGTGTGTTGCTCTCTGCTGGTCGCCATAAAGCCAGGCTGTCTCCTAATGTTGGGAAAGCCTGTGGGCAGGGGAAACGATGTGCCATCCCCACTTGGCGCCTGGTCTTGATTCCTTTCTATTTTATTTAAAGCTGTTTTGCAAAGATGTCATTAAGTGGGGCTTTTCCCCTTTTTCTGTTTCCTCTCAGACTCGTAGTAGAGCTGTCCCAGGACCTGGGACATCAATACATGTCAAGATTTAAGCATCCCCCAAGGTGGGAAGGCTGAGGACTGCCAGCCCCTCGCAATGCTGGCCAGTGCTTGAATAAATTAGACACCCTCATCTCCCAATGCTGGACGCCAGCATGTCTGGAGCTATGCTGTGTCTTCTTTTCATCAGGGCTTGTTGATGATGGTCCAAGTTTCACCTGGGAGAAATGCTGCCCAAGCCCCTCGCTTTCCTTTTGCCATCCCCAGCCAGATTTCACTCATTCCAGAAGGAAGTCACAGTCGGGAGGCTGGGCGGTGGAGGTTCAGGCGGTCTCACCCCCTCCACTCTGCTCTCCACCGTTCCCACTAGAGGTCTGGCCATCTTGCATTCACAACGTGTCCAGCAAAGTTTGTGTCAGGGGGTTTAAACTTTAGATTTGTGTGACCAAGGAATTCCCAATTCTGTTGCATGTGTTCCCCTGTCTCTCCCTCTCCCCCCCTCCCTGTTCTTTCTCTTGGCTGTGAAACAGCACAAGGAGACTCTTTGTATGCTCCTAATCCTGAAGCAACACAGCTTTAGCAACATCCAGGGATAAAAGCACCATCAAACCACAACTTTATGGGGGCAAATCTCCTCTAATCCCTCGCTTTAGCTAAACAAAGCTTCTTGCCCTAATCCGCTATCGCTTTAAAAAAAAAAAAAGCTCAGATTTTGTTTTTAGTAAGAAGATGATCCAAAGGACTAATTTTAAGAGAGACTAACCAACTCTGACAGCTTTTAAAATAGACGACAAGAAAATAGATGCAAACTTCCCTCTCAATTCAAGGGTTTTCAGGCTATGCAATAAGAAAAATATCCAGGGTTTAACTGCTTTCCTTTAAGCTCACTCTTATTGTATTAAATGCTCGGACCAACTCAGATTCAAATCACCAGGCCTAAATGCCATTTGATCTTTAAAAAGAGAGAGAGAGTTAAAAAGTGTGCATATTATTCCCAGGAAGGCAGTCCAAGGAAAATCAATTATCATAAACAAGGATTATATTACACATGTAGTCAATATGGAAAAACAAACACGATGCTGATAATGGGCTGTAGAAGTGGTTCACATCAGAAGCCACTTTGGCTGCCTTAAAGGTGGTTCTTTATGAATTTAAGGATGGGGGTGTGTGTGTACTCGCATGGTAGCGAGGAGTAATCAAGCTCTTAAACAGTCAGACCAAGCTTTCACTCCAAACCTGAAACAAATCTTGGCTTTTCTTCCTTTTTAAAGTGTTCTTTCTGGCAGGATGTGAGAGAAGTGTTACAGTTTGGCATGGGAGCTTGAGTGTGTGTGTGTGGTTTAGTGCTGCTCGGCTTCAGAAGTGGGTTTAGGTGTCAGCAGTGAGCGAGTGCCCATCTCACCTCTCTCTGGGTGCTGTGGGAAACCAGTTAAACCCATTGGTTTCTTCTGCTGGTTTATGTCTCTACACTTGCCAGGATGGGGGGTTTTGGTTTTCCTTCAGTATCTAGTCTGGCATCCAGCAATCTCCCTGGAGGATGAGGAGGATGAAGAGTGGGGTTGTTACAACATCATGGCTTCACCCTTACTCATGCTTTGCTCCAGAGGAGCAGGAGAAATCCACACCCACATTTTTCCATCACATCTGATACAGCCTGAGCACCTTGCTAATGGGAGGAGGGGGACACTGCCATTGCTTTGTCCCCTCTGTGCACCTGGGAAGGGAGGGAGGGGCTGAAGGAGGTGCCCACCTGCCCGCTCCTGTGCTGTGACCTTGCTCCAGACCAGGGATGGGACCTTTTCTCATCTCAGATCCTTCCTGCAAGCTAGCTGGGGAGCTGAAAACAAACAAACAAAAATATTTATGTCCCCAGGGGAATTCCAGCACTTTGAAACGTGGTTTGGTGCAAATCCCACTGGGAAGTCAAAATTATTTGTGGATAACCTTGGTGTTGTGACGTCAAAGGGTGTGAGTAAATACCAAATACAGCATGAACAGTGCTTTATATAAAACTGAAGCTGCAGGAATATCTTGACATGACATAAAAGTTAAGTAAAGTGAGGGACCTCCCCCCCCTTCCCTCGTGGAAACTTGCTGAAATGAAGCACTTCTGATGCTCAGAGCACTGAGAGCTGGGCAGATTCTTCGGATGTTTTCCTGTTATGAAAGGTTGTTGAGCATGACATGTTTTTGCCATGTGTTGGCCGATCACAGTCAGATGGGGACTGGTCCTTCCCAAGGCGCTAGAAGCATCCTGCACAGACCCATCTTATGAGGGATGCCCCAAACCTCTCCTTGCTGCTGCTCATCCCAGCCTGCATCCCAGCCTGCATCCCAGCCTGCATCCCAGCCCTGGTTCAGCTTTGAGGAAACCCACCAATGACCTCTGAGGTGCTCTCCCCGGTGGTACCCTGTGCTGGTGTTGCACCCCACCGGGCACACCTGACCCCCTGGGCATCTGTGAGAAACAGCCTGTTTCCCTGTGGCCCCAGCTGCCTGGGCGTGGGAGCTTTGTCCTCGACTGGAGAGATGTGTATAATCTTTGGCTAAGCTCCTGCAAGACCCCCAGCTTCCCTCTGCTCAGCCACACTGAAAGGGCCCTTTTGAAGTCTGCCTGGCGTTGTGGGGTGTGTTTGCCTGTGGAGGGTGCATGAAAATGGTAAACACCATTTCTGGATGAAAAGCTCCAAAGTCCATATTCCTTTTTAGCCTGAAAGTTTCCCTTTCTCATTGACCTGTGCCCAGAAATGACTCCTGATTTTAACAGCAAATAGTAGCTGTCTTTCCAGCCACAGCTAAGCCGTTTTCTTTTCTTCCTGATAAAGAGAGGTGGGATCTTGTCATGACATCCTTCAGAGTGTCTGAGCTGCTGTGGAGGAGGGGAAGGGGAGGCAGCAGAGACAGCGGGAGCATCACAGCTCGTGCAAGGACCCTTTGGTAGACCTGATTTTTCCTACTCAGACTCAGGCAGCAGTGATTTTCCACCAGGTAAGGATAACCCTGTGAAGGTATTGTGGCACAGGGCTGGTATTTTTTGGAAACAGCCTTTGGTTTGGCCAGCACGACATTGGACTGCTCAGCAATGGGTTGATTTTGCAGCATCTCATGTCATGGGCTGATTTTGTCTTGTACTCAGCACCAGGTGTGGAATAGGGAAACCTCGATGGAGGAAGAGGAGGACCAGTAGGAAAATTAGCACTTTGAACCCCAGAGCAAACATCCACACCCCATGTCCCAGCCCCACACTGTAGGACAGGGATGAGCCAAGCGGGTCAAGGGCTAGCAGCCCACCATCAGGTCCAGGAGATTGGATGTCAGGTGGGATGAAGCTTTTCAAAGGCAATAACTGGATGTCTTTTCCCAACACGCTTCTCCTAACTGTTGGCCTTTGGGAAATGTGTGATTGTCACATAATCTGGGAGATGCAGCCTGGGGGATGGTGGGGGGGGTGGGGAAGGGGGTGTCTTTCTTTCCCAAAACAGATGCAGGAAGTCTGCAGGTAAAAGAGGCTGGAAAGAGCTCTGCTGAGCATTGTGGAGGTAATGGGATGTTTTCTGTCCCTCTGATGGAGCAGCCTGGGAGAGTTTCCACAGGTCACTTGTACTTTGCCTTTTCAGTGCTCTTCCACTGGAGCGGCACAATGGGGAAAGCGCCTTCATTTGCTTTTGTGCTAATGAAGTCAAACAAGCATCAGGGAATTTGCACTGGGGCTCTGTCTTAGGGGTTTGATCTGTATTTAAAAAAAAACCCCAAACAACCCACAACACAAAACCCACAAGACGTTTCTTTGAGTAAAGCTTATCCCAAAAAGCATCTGGTGGACCGAGGGCATCTCCTTTGTTTTCAGAAGTTGGGCAGTGACTGGGAGTGGGGGATTTTTGTCCCTAGATTTAGGTTTGAATCTGTTCTTTTTTTTTTTTGCTGTTCTGGGAGAAAGTGTGGGAATACCCGACCTGAGCTCACTGCTGGTAATCACTCTGCTCACTGAAAAACAAGTTGCCAAAAGCCTGCAACATGGTCAGCAATCCCATTTGTCCTCCACCCTTAAACCTCCAATGTCCAGGAGTCATGTGATGGTTCTAGACTCTCCACCCTTTACTCAAACTGCAGGAAGGGGCCTGTGTATCGTTTGAAAAGTTTGAAAACCAGAAAGGAAATCTGGGTCATTTTGCTTTGTTTTTCTTTCTTTCTTATGTCTTGACTTTAAAAAGTCCAAGCTAGGGATGAAAGCACCAAACAACCAACCTGGTGGGGACATAGAATCATAGAATGGTCTGGGTTGGAAGGGATCCCAAGGATCATAGAGCTCCAACCCCCCTGCCACAGGCAGGGCCACCAACCTCCAGGCCTGGAGCTACACAAGGTTGCCCAGGGCCCCATCCAACCTGGCCTTGAACACTTCCAGGGACGGGGCATCCACTACTTCTCTGGGCAGCCTGTTCCAGCACATCTTGAAGCATAATGCAATTATTCAGCCTCCTGAGATATTTTGTAAGATTGTAAAATTCCCTCCTTTGTTGTACATGGATCTGGCTGAAATCTATGGAATTCACTGAATCACTACTACTGTGATATAACTTCTATTTTTTTTCCACCCTACTGAAGTGACTGGGAGCAGAATTTTGGTCCCAGGATTTTAGTCTGCATCCCAGAGCATCCAGCTCTCTTCTTCAGCCTTTTCTACTCTCTATTGCTTTTCTTAACATTTGATGTGAATAGCTCATAAAAAAAAACCCCAAACCCTGCAAAAAGCAAGCAAGCAGCAAACTCAAACATGTCCCCATTGCAGCAAATGCTGGAAGAAATAAATTTAGCTGAAAAATCCCCGTCTTGGTTTTTTGTTATATTTCTTTCTCTTGGATAAGGCAGAAGAAGGGGGAAAAATTAAAATCCCTTGGTTGCAAAAATGCCTTCAGTCAAGTTCTCTCTCTTACTGACAGCTCAGTTCCAGCTACAGGAGTCTTAATGATATTTTGGCCATAATGCCAAGAGAAGCAAGAAAGCCCCTTCAGACACCGGGAGCTTTCACCCGACTGGAGCAGTAAGTAGACAGCTGAAATGCATCTTTGAACTCAGGCAGAGAAAAATAGTTTGTTGTGGTGCTACTCCTCCTCCTTCCTGTGTGCATCTTGCCTCACTGGCACATGTGGGTGCTGGCAGCACGAGTGGCTGGTGGCTCAGAGCTGTGCCCCATGAGGAGCTGAAGATGGGACGATGCTGGTTTGCTGTCAGCTCCTCTCTCCGGACTATCTATCTCCTTCATCTGGCCTGGAGGTGTATTTGTAGGACATGATGGGGGATGCCTTTGGCCTTTTTAATTGTATGGATTGTGTATTAGGTGTCCCATGGCTGCAAACTTCATTCTGGTCACCAGCAACATGTGTTCCCAAAGGTTTCTGTGGAAGAAAAGTAGCTGGACTTCTCCTGGTCAGGCAACTGGTGCCACTGGCGCCACACAGTCCCAGCAGACAGTGACACCTTATGGATTTAAATGTTAGAGATTTGTATTAAACTGGTGTTGAGCTAGGGGAAAGGGAGCTGTGGTCCTCTTAAGTGTGGGTCTTCTGGGGCCTCCAGCTCTCCACTGGTCCTGGTGGACTTGTGTACTGCCCTACAGCTTGGGTCAACCTCACTAAGCCCTCAGCAGTTGTGTATGGCAAATGTGACTGATCTCATACCTCAGATTTTGGAGTCAGAGAGTTATACTCCTCTTGTCTACTGCTGACACCAAACCTTCAGGCTGTTTCTGATAGCGACCCTGTCCTTGGAGCAACCCTAAGGCACTGCAGGAATATCTCATGGATGTCTAGCCTTGTGGGAACAAAGGCAAAGGGCATAGGTGAGGAGACTCTGTGGTTCTTCCCGTACTCCCTGCCCTAAGAGGATCTCAGAGACAACCTCACCTTTGTCCAGCCCTTCCTTGTGTCCTCCTCAGGACTGAAGGAAACCCCTAGAAGCCTGGGAAAGATGCTTAGAGGTGACATCCTGGTGCTTTCTGATGCCAGCCCTGTGGTTGCTGGGAGGGCTCTCAGCCATGCTGGCTTTTGCCAGCCAACCTGATGCTCAGTTAATAGCCCATCTGTAGAGGTGAAGCTCCAGTTCAAAGAGGAATATGCCGTACTCCCAAGGCTTTGGGTGCTCAGTGAAAGTAATTTTTAAAAAATGATCTTTTACCCCTTAATCAAAGTCTTTATCCATATGGTTTAGTTGCCTTTAAATCCCAGCTGGAACCATTTGCAGATCTCTCTTGGCTATTGGCTGATCCTAAGTAATAATAATGTTTGAGCTTCAAAATCACTTGCAAACTGGCAGTCTGGTAAAGCCATCTGGTTGAAATCTGTCAGTATTTATTATCCCCTGGAAGTTTCTCTCTGGACAGCTCTGATGCTGTCTTCCGTTATCATGAAGAGCTGATCATATTAAACTAATTACAGGGAATAGCTGATGACAAGTTCCTCTTTAATCTGAAATCTATTTTTGAAGCAGAATTAAGGTCATTCTCCAAGACCTTGGTTTTGGAATCTCCCTGGCAGCAGTTGTTGGAGAGGTTAAAATATTTACAGATCCATATATCTTCTGTTGCTCCCGTTAGGAATTAATATGCAGGGATTTGTCAGTTGGTCTCAAATTCACCATTGTTTTAGAGGTACTCAGCATTGTTCCCATGTACTGCTTGCACCACATGGGGTGGATAAGAGGGGCTTTCACACATTCAAGCTTGCCAAGTCAATTTTTCCTAGTCAATGTTAGGTTGCCTTTAAATCAACATAATTTTTTTCCCACACCTGGATTTGTCCATACCAGGAGAGTGCCAGTCTGGTCAGTAGAAGCACTGAAACAAAACTTTCCAGGCTACTAATGCTTCCTCAGTGCCAGGCTGTGAACTGGAAACAGCCTCTGGGCAGACTGGTCCCTGCCTGCATCCTTAAATCACCTGCATGCAGATGGGGCAGCTTGTGGGGCCAAGGTTGGGCAGCTCAGGGAACCTCCTGATCAGGAGGTTTGTGCCTTTATGGTCATTGGCAAATGACTGGAAGGAGTCGCTGAGACCTGGGAACAGCTGGCTACAGCTCTGCCTCCCTGGTCTGCTTCCTTCAGCTTCCTCGGACCTAAAACCAGTCCTTCTGGGGAGGTAGGAGGGATATGCCAGTGTTTTCCTTTCAGGGTTAGAATCCATTTGCTTTGGATAACACTTTTTTCAGTTGTTACTTGGCTACATCCAAAGTTTGGAAGACACAGGTGCATCCCTTTCCAATGCCTTCACCAGTCTAATGTTACATCTTCCATCCACATTCTGCTGTGAGACCTGGACAGCAGCTTCTCTGCCATGACAGGTTAATTCCTCCCCTGCATTTTTTCCTCCCATGTGGATTTACAGGAGAGGAAGAGTTTGCCTCTTAATGTTTATAAAGCCTGGTGAGGACACTGCTTTCCAGTTACCTCCATAGATTTTATTTCCTCCCCCACCCCCCGCAATATGATGTAATTTATAGCTTGAGCTTACTGCCAGGTCCCTAGGATGTAACTTGGTATGACTGCCTCCATCTCTGCAAACAGGAGCAACTGGAGACCTTCCCTTAGGGCTTACTCAAATACACTATATTTAATAAGAGTTAATCCCTTTAACACAGTTGCTGGCCTTGCCTTTTAAAATTGGATTAAGACTGATGCACTATAGAGAGTTTTTAATGCCAATGAACTCAACCTGTTGTAGAAAATGGAAGTTGTAAACACGGCGCGGATGCTAAGATCAGCCTAACCCTAGGAATTGGCCTTGGGAAGAGCTGCACAATGGCCTTTGTCACACCTTTAACTCCTCAGGACCTGGAGGCAAATCTGCAGACAGATGAACAAGGCTATGGAGAGTTGAGCTGATTCTCTGCCGCTCTCTCAGAGGCACAGCTACACGGCAGCCGGGCAGGCAAACCGCATCTAGTGCAAGTGTCCCGAAGAGAAAAGCATCAGCTGGAGAAGTCAGGCCCTAGAACTCATCTTAAGGCTGAGTAAAGCTGTTGCAGGTTGGAATTCCTGCAGGATAGGAAAATTGAAGCAAATAAGAGCGTGTGTGTGTTTTTATGTGGTGATTTCAGGCTGGAAAGATGGGCCCGGGGGAACCTAATGAGGTTCCACACTGCCAAGTGTCAGGTGTTGCACTTGGGCCGAAGAATCCCAGACATAGATACAGACTGGGAGAAGAGCTGCTTGAGAGCAGCCCTGCTGAGAAGGACTTGGGGATTGTGGTGGATGAGAAACTTAACATGAGCCAGCAGTGGCTCTTGCAGCTCGCAAGGCCAATGGGATCCTGGGCTCCATCAGCAGAGGGGTGGCAGCAGGGACAGGGAGGGGATTGTCCCTCTCTGCTCTGCCCTCGTGAGGCCCCATCTGGAGTCCTGTGTCCAGAGCTGGGCCCCCAATACAAGAAAGATGTGGAACTGT
>VZTU01030870.1:27253-37729 GCA_013400835.1 Zapornia atra | reverse complement strand
CCCTTTTTATTATCCTTTATATCCCTTGCCAATTTCATTTCCAGGTGGGCTTTAGCCTTCCTAGTCACATCCCTACAGACCCTGACAACATTCCTATATTCTTCCCAGGTGCTCAGACCCTTTTCCACAATTCAGAGACCTTCAGGTTCCCTTTGAGTTTACCCATGAGCTCCCTGCTCATCCACATAGGTCTTCTACCACTCTTTCTGGTTTCTTGCTCAAAGTGATGCACCAGTATAAAAATATATACAGTAGATATCCTTAAAGACACTCAATGAAATGGTCACTAGCGTTCATCAACATTGTGAAAGAATTTGAAACTGCATCATCGGAGTGTTTCAAAAGTGAACCAGCACTGGCTCAGGTAGAATGCAAAAAAATACAAGGCAAACTTCCACCAAAGCCTCAGAAGTTTATGTTTTGTCAAAGCCTGAACAGGAGGAGTCTGGAAGGCTCAGACATTGCATAGATTATAAAAGCAAGCTGCATAGCAAAATGAGCAATGGTCCTGTTGTGGTACTGCAGTGTACTACTACCAAAATTGCTAGCGTTGGATCAGGAGCAAGCTGTGGGGAAGCCAAAAATTATAACGTTGGACACATTCATTACTTCACATGTAGCTGCTCTTGATTTTTAAGTGATTTTTAGAGTACATTTTACTCAGCATTTCAAAAAAGCTAGGGTTGTTCTTTTTCATGCGGGTTTCTCTCCACCTCCAGTTCAAGAGCCAGTTTCTATCATTCAACACTTCTCCTAGTTTTTATAAAGGTCTGTGGCCTTTCTTGTTTTCAAGATCTTTTCTGTTATCAATTTATTTTGCTTCCTGTACATCTCTTACACAAAGGTGGGGTGTTTTATTTCCTTCAGGAAATTTCAAATTCTAGTTATTTGCTACCAAATGAGGGAATACATATATTGCTGTGACGGCACTATACACCATTTAATCTACATTGTGGTTTAGTCACAAGTGGTAAGTGAGACACAAATATTTGGAAAACCTTGATTACTAACTTAGTTTAATAGGAAAGTATATCTCTATCCTCATTTTGTAAATGTGAGTTTCTTTTCTAGTGAGACTGCAGGACAGCTGTTTACACTGCTCATCATTGCTTATCAAACACTTCTTAACGTACTACGAGAAACACAGGACCCAAAATGAAACATCAAACCCTAAAACTTGCAGGTTACACACAACAAGCAAGCAGTCAAGCAGAAGATAAACAATACCAGCGTGTTTTGAGGTTCCTGCAATACAGTGGTGGGGTGGAGGGAGATCCAAACAACCCAGAAAAAAGTATTTTAAAATATACCACAAACTGCAAAACACAACAGAAACAAAACCACTGTTAGTACCTAACTGTTCTGGGCAAATTTCTGCCTTCAAATTTAGGTCCATATGCTGAGCATGTGCAAGCTGACCTGCTGGCAGACCCAAGGCCACTATGTCCAGTTCTAGAAATGAACAATGAGTTTAAAAGGCATCAAGTAAACATTTTTGTGATAATAATAATTATAATAATACATTTGTGATCAAATTATGAATCAATAGACGGTAGATGAATAATTTTTTCCTTCCATCTCCATCATATGTATCTATCCATCATCTACTTATTCCATCATCTCCATCAAAGGTAGCTAACAGAAACTTTAAAACAGTAATACCCCTCAGTTTAAGTAGTTCCTCTTCTTCCTCAGTGAGATTTCAAGTTTAAGAATAGGAACCTTAAGATAGATGCTGCATTATCTTATTTAGTAGAAATAGCACCATGTCAGAACACACAGAGGACATAAAATTACTAACTTCATGTGCAGTGAAAGCCATTCCCCTTGTTTTCCGCTCTCCTAAACCAAGTGATGAAAATATTTAAAGTGAGATAGAGATAAGCAACACTAAAAGACCTTGTAGAGGCTTTGCAGACAACTGTCAACCATTACTGCATCACTGGTCTAATTACAGCCACATGTACCTCAGTTGCCAAAAAAAAAAAGGTAGCAAAATATTCTTACTCAGGTCTAATGCCAGTGAATGATTTTTAATTATGTCTTGGGCAGTGAACATTTGGAAAAAAAACAAACTGATCACAAGGGAAGTCCTTCTTTCTCTACAACCACCTCCCAGAACACCCGAAATCCATAAGCCATTGTGGCTCTCATTTGTTCAGGTCTGCTTTGGCCTTCTCAAACACATGTGCCAGATATACTGTGTTTGTGCCAATAATCATCAGGTAAGATCAAGCCAGCTGCGCCACAAAGCAGCTGGTGGCCACAGGACCTACAAAGGACACCCACTAAACATTCTTAGTTTGGTCAAGAGAGATTCTACTTTTGTATTTTCTCCCCCTGAACTTCAGAATTCTGAATTAAAAGAATATAAAATTTCAAAGCCAAGCTGTATTGTGTGTAATTTTACATATGCACACATGAATTTCTAAGGGAAATCATCCAGGACTTAAACTTCAAATTTTTCATCTGCCTGGCTGTTAACAGCTTTACTAAGTTTTGTACTCACTTCCTTGTTTTAAAAGCTAATGAAATACTTCACAACAAATGAAAACAATTAATTAGAACAAAGGGAAGTTTTCCACACAGGACCTAAATATTAAGAAAAATATTCTTTATCACTGCTAATGATTTCTAGTCTTAAAAACCTTTCTAAAGCTCAATTACATCCAGACTTGCACACAAATTAATTGCCTAGAGAAAGGACTTGTGGTCTAATCTGCAATATATTAGAGAAATTCATATCTGATTGATAGACGGTGCCGCACTTGTCATATTTGCCTTTCCCCTTTGGAATAAAGCCAACTCAAAAGTGACATCTACGAATTACTGGTTTCCTGAAGGTTAAGCCACTTAGGGGGGAAAAATATAATTTACAAGCTGTAAATCTTTTTTGCAAATCTTACTTTCATTCTAGGTTGAGTGCTTCTAATGATATTGAGGGAGGCCGACACGGAAAGCAAGATCAAGTAAGTATTTGATGTTGTAGTGCTCCATTGCATAGAAAAGAAGGATACTACCAGTTTTGCAAGCGCATGAACTTTGATTATACTTCTTAAAGGCATTTGGTAAAGTGTAAAATAAAATGCAAGAGGCTATATTAGATGCTTCGTTGAGTTTTAATCAAAGGAAGAAATGATATTTCTATTTATTATTTATCTATCTTCAAAATGTGACTAGTATTTCTAGTCATAATTGCTATATTTCTGTAATGGTTAGCATTAAGTATGTCTAGATATTAATACAATTTAGTTTTAATGAAGTGCCAGCTAATTACAAAAATTCGTTCACACACACACACAAACCCCACAGTTCCATTACAGTTTTTAGAAACTACAGTCACTTCTGCTGACACATGCTTTCACAAGTAAAATATTAATAAAAGACCTTATTTTGTATTGAAGAAGTCCTACTGTTGCTATCACAATAATCCTGTTATATTTCTTATTGCATTAGCAAAGTATTTCAACATATTGCTACACTACACTTACACAATACTGAACTGTAAAAGAATCATTCAGACATATTGAGTAGATTAAAAAATGTAAAGGGCAATCCTACAGTGCCACTGTCATTTTTGTACAATGACAAAACCATGAAAAATCAGACTTTAAGAAGTAAATGTTTATAGGATATTAAAAAGACATTCAATAATATCAGGCAAAGCCTGAAAAACATTCTATCAAAACATGAAAGCTTGGGCACTGCTCTGCTTTCAAAACACTAAAAGCTTGGAAATGAAAATGAGAAGGAAAGGAGCAGCAAAAAAAAAATGTTGAGTAACAGCCAAGCAGACTTAAATGTAAAGATTTCTAACCAAATATGAGTCCACTTTAATAAAAATGATAGACTACATTGATTAACTTTTAATCAAACTGCTTAAATAAGATGCTCCTATTTCTGGGGTAATCATTCATATTCTGCCAAAGTTACTCAATCACTGAAATTCAGAGGCTTTTCACGAAATGAAAATTTTGAACCAATTGTGCTTTCTTTTTAAACATACACCATTGTATTTTTCTCATCTTCATAAGCCAGAGCAGTCAAATAAGTTCTTCAATAAATTACTCAGTGAACAGTATTATTCACCCGCACGTATTCTGACTTAGAGCTGCTCAACTATTTCACAGGAGAGCTGTTCCATTAACACCAGGAAAACTACTCTCATGCCAGAATTTACAAATTTAGCAATGCACATACCTGGAGCACAACATGAAGTTATTTCTGCACGTGTCAGAGTCTGAGAAGGTCACTTGTATTTTGTGTCTCATCTTAACAATAAAAACTACTTTTGTATTTCTGGCACATTCCGTTTGTAGACAGAAAAAATACCCAAACAAAAACCCAAACCAAACAAAAGCTTACAAAATCACTCTCTTGCACTGGCTGTGGTGATTACAGTGTCTCCAGTTTCAGAAGAGTAAAATGGGATACGGAATCATGTCTATAATCAGGAAGAAAACCAACTGCAACTTGTGCCAGTTGCACAAGTTAATACTTGTGAGTTAGTCAAGAAACTACTGCATTCATCTTCAGCTAAAATTCACAAATCTATGCCTGGAATACCATGGTGAAACTTACCTCACAAGAGGATGAGGAAAATGAGTGACAAATTAATTTTCTATATTATTTCTGATGCATAAAACAACAACAACAAAATCCTGAATGGATCTTACTAAAACACAGAATTGACTCAGAGGGAATGACCTCCCAATCATTTTATGAGCAATTCCTCTCTGGTGTAAATCAACACCGATTTTTATGGAGCTATGCTAGTCCATGCCAGATGGAAACCTGGATTTCATCAGGAAGGCTTAACTAGAGGAGGGAACAATAAAGAAACCAAGTTCCTCTGTTAGTCATTAGATATTAAAACTAATAATAGTGACTATAATCAAGGGGAACAAGAGGCTGAAGCACAAGTTTTGGCCAAAGCCATGCTGAGCTACAGTAAGATTACAGAACACAATGCCAGAAATGATTCACAAAGCAGGAGAAAATTTCTGAAAGGCTGACGAAAGTGCAATCCAAATCGTACCTGGCAGGAGCACTACAAAAACCACATCTGTTGTTGGGAATTGGCTCTACTCTTCGAAGAGGAGAGCTACCTTAGGTTATTTGTTGTGGCTGTCATGAAATGAAATATCAAAGTAAAACTGAAATCTACTCTTATATTCCAAATCCCAGGAGATTGTCCTCAAAGTGCCTCCTGGTTATAAGAATGCAAGACTCCTCTGCATATTATGAATACAAGAGAAACAGGCCTGCTGTATCAAAGGCTGCAAGGTCTGGATTTTTAACTTTCAGGATATATCAGAACTTCTCACTTTCAGCAAATGGAAATAAACCAAAATATATAACCGACGGAATCTTAACATGCATTCTCGTAACTTCAAATAAACTCACCAGTTAGTTGCCTCTATGTTTATCATCGAACTTATGGTTTTGCAAGTAAACCTGAAAACTTCTATTGGTGATGTAATCTGGCTGGTGCCATTACACCATGAAAGCGGATACTCTTTCATCCATCTCTGACAATATTGTCTACCATAACAGTCGTGCTATACCTGCCCCAGAAAGATCTGCATTCATGGGGCAGGGAGGGTTGTAAAGGCTGCTTCTATAGAAAAAAAAATACTGAATTACCCAGGATGATTTTTTTCTGATATTTGCTGGCCCACAAATTAGCCATGTGGCCTCTTCTTAAGACTGTAGGACTCTTGTACTAGGGACTCTACATCAGTGGGGTCGTACCTTTTGAAGCTCTTGCTTTTGGTGACAAAGCATCATGAAAGAAAGGAGGCAGTGCTCAGCTAGTCTTTGTCAGAAGATGGGGAAATGGCAGAGTTATGTAAACGCCTGCATAATTTAACACAGGTTTTACACACAATTGTGCTAACACAGTGCAATTATTCTGGCAATACCAAAATATAATAGGATGAAGCCTAAAATAAAAAAGCTAACATGTGTCTAATCATCCCAATAATAGTATTCTGAGAGAGATTTCCATCTTGTACTTGTTTATTATTTTAAGAAATATGCTAGAGTCCTGTATAGTTATAACATAGCATTGAAGTCTGCCTTTCAGGAACACTTTGCCAGGATCTCAGAATAGGAAAAGCTGTATCTAATTGCTAGGCTTACAAAAAAAGGGTGCGAGACTTTCTGACTTCATGTCCATTTCAGGACTGGTATGTTGCAGATATGAAGTAATACAATCACCAGTGCCCTTAGGGAACTGCAGGCAATCCCGCCTTCACTGACAAGTTACGCTTAACAGAACTGGTTTTAATAATTTTCAAAGAGCAGACATCATCTGAAATTCATTGTATAAACAAACTTAATGGAAAAAAAAAAACCAACAAAAAAAAAAACCCCACCACCTTAAAAGGGAGTCCTGACATTTTATTTTGTGAATTATAAAGTTTATAGACTTGGGAAACTGCATAAAAAGGAAAGATGAATTACTATACAGTTCTTAAGCAGTTTCAGAGACAGAATAACCCTCTCAAAGATACTCCTTCCAACTAAGGATCAAGACTTACTGCATACCTATGTTTCAAATCTATGTTTCACACTCTACCTACAGTGACTGCCTTACAATTCAATAACATCTTTGCTTCAGGTATACCTTACACATGTTTATTTTATAAAGCTTCTATTCAAACCATTTTAAAGACAGTACTCCAAATTCTGTTGACTTCATTGCAGTGTTTTGTCTATCAGCAATATCCCCTTTTCTATGGGATCACGACATGAGATCACTCAATACCACCACAGCTCAGCTAAGGTTCAGTTGTTTTCTCTAAGTTTTGCATGGTTTATAACCTTCTCAGATTAAGGCATAGCTCCAGTGCTGTATTTTATTGTTCCACATAGGCAGGAGGACTTCAAGCTCCCAATAAAAATACATATTCTAGACTCCTAAGAGTGTATTTTATGAGGTTCCTTCTGAATCTTAGAGTAGCATGCAAGCTCTACTCCCTGCCAACTGAGTAGCAAAAAGAAAAAAAAACCAAACAAAAACAAAACCTAAACCCAACAAAAATCCCAACTCCACCCACTACTGTTTTCCAGTAAACTTCTAAAAGGAGGCTCAGTATCTCAAGCCAGTGAAAAGGGCAGAGAAAGACTTTGGGAACACCGTTAGTTTCCACAGTTTACAAAAACTAAGTGGAAACTCTGGAGCTAGCACAGGGATTTCTATGCCACTCAGCATGGCTCCAGAGCAGCCTAGAGCAGCCATGCTCTGGGCAGAGAAGAGCCCAGTGCTGACCATGGGAGGCACATACTGAAGAGTAGCAGCTGCAATCTAGTCACACCTTCAGTATTTTCACTATCCAGTCAAGCAAAGAGAATAAAATTAAAAGGAAGTAAAATAACTCCCAGATCTGCTATTGCATAGAAGCCATCACTTCTCAGATATCACATTCAATAACACCACTGAATCTTCTACAGTCTGCATTACACAGCTCTGTGACCAGCTATGCTGTAACTGTGAGGGGAATGGGGGGGGGTAAGAAACTTTCATACCCTCTAACAGTCCCCTGAGATTTGCAAATCCCAGACACAGAGCAAGGTAGAGCTGTTACCCAGAAAGACTTACCTTCAATGAACAGCGGTGTAGCCTTCAAGTCCTGCAACAAAGTCCCACAGAGGCTAAGTGCACACCACCTCTCCTGTCCCCTTGACATAAAAAGATGCAAAAACATCTCAAAAGGACAAAGAACATCCACCTGTAAACATCACAAGACAAACTCTCTCCTTGGGCTCAAATGAACTCAGGTGTCCTGTGTTTTTTTAAATAATTTAAATGGAGACAAATTACTTGACTCCATTCCAGGTGGCAGTGATAAGGCTACTTGGTTTCAGGTGACAAAGTGAAAACTGCCATCAAAAATGCCTCTCAAATTCTGTCTCCTAAAATCCTTCTTCCGGGGTTACTCTCAGATACTAATAGTCTAATGGAGGATAACTCAAAAATCTCGTTTAATTTCACTACAATTAAACCAAATAATAAATAATGTATGTTTTTTAGACATAACAAGAAGTTTGTCCACCTTCCCTGGTATTTTGCACTGCTCTCTGCCTTCCATCTTACATGTGCCTGATCCCACCAGAGTATAGCTTTAAACTGGGTTCTGTTTTCAGAGAAATGGCAGAAACCGATTCTTTTCTGATGTCCCATGCCATCCTGACTATGATATAGCCCAAAAAAATTTTCCCAGGGCCGTCTTTACCCTGCTCATAATTTGCAGAGCAACAAACTTTAACTCTCCCCTCCATCCATCCCCCTGTCTCCCCCCACACTATGAAACACATTTTAGTTTCCTTTTACAGCTAAGGGCTAATGTCTTTCCCATTGAATTCATAGACCGTTACGTGATTTTGGAGACAACAGGATTTACAGAAATAGCCAGAAATGGATCAATAGTAACCAGAGGAATGCATATGGACTCATCAGAATTTTTAAAAATAAAAGCTTTCTGATTTATGATCTTCACTCATGAAAGGTCATGGTGTTACGTAGTCAATATGATCTGTATTGTACATTATGGAAACATTTGAACTGATAGGCTCAAATTTGACCAGATGCAAGAAAGTAGATAACAGAGGTTGTAATAATTATAATAATAATAAAGGCAATGCAATAATATCCTTCCTAGAATACAGATGGTACTTGCATACTGAGTGCCTTTGTACGGTTTTAAACAGTTGTGGCATGGTCAAGCACTAAATTGCAAGGTGACTTCAGGACAGGAAAGGTATTTAATACTTGTGCACATGCAGCCAGTACTGTACTCTGCTAACCTTTCTAATCTCCGAGGCATGAGGGCTATACATGTACATACACAACATACCAGAAAGCACTCAAGGAACCACAGGCTTGTTTTAGCAAACTCTGGAACATATTACTTTTAAATATATGTATCTTAGAGATAAGTGAGCAATTCACAGAAGATAATTCATCCACTACTCCTTTTCCTCTGACAATGGACTGCAATTTCCAGAAAGGTATTTTATTTGAACTCTCCCAAGAATCTTTTTCATGAACAGGGCAAAAACTGCTGGAATATTTAGTGGTCCAATTTTGAAATGAGAACTCTCTTGGTTAAAATATTGCATATACAATTTCTGATGTCTCTTATTCCCCCACTAGATTATCACAATTTTAAAATCGTGAAGAAGGATTAACATAACTAATGTGGTTCAGACCGTTGTTCCCTTGAAGTTTAAGGGTAAGATGATGATGAGCAGGATAACAGAAACTTAGAAATTGAGAAGCATTTTCTGAAACATTGTAGGCTTTTGCTTCAAGTACTATCATAATGAAGAAAGAAGCTGTATCTTTCCTGTTAAACTTCCGCTGAACACCCCCCCCCCGCACCACCCCCCCCAAGTTAGCATTCACAGAGGTAACTGCACAGATATTTTTTTGACCATTATTCTTTAAAGATTTTAGCAGCCACTTCCATAGGAACATTCAGACTATGTGTAAACTTTTCATCTTGTGTATCGCACCTTGACCACATCCTTTTTTCTGTAAGCTCATGATATGAGAAGAATTCTCCCAGGACACTCTGAATGAACTTCTAGTTCAGCAATCTCCTTCCCAATAGCAGAAAGGTGGGAATTGCCCAAGAAGAGCCCCCTGTGCAAAACCAGACAGCACAGTGGTAGCTTTACCTTCCAACATTGAGTGGCCCATGACTTCCTCAGCCAGAGAAGCTGGTTTTGTACTCAATGACACTGCCTTTGAAAAAACACTCAGGTGTCCACTGACATGAGCAGTGATCCCCACAAGTAATTTCCACAGAAAGAAGTATATGGTCCACACAGAGATCAAAACTATGTTTCTGGACAATTTGACAATTCTTTACTACCTTGGAGAGCCTGGTTACACCTTTTGATCACACTCTGACTTGACAGTCGGTCAGGTTTGGGGCATGTATAGTTCCCTAATCCTTACTGTCTGGTCCTGCTGAAGGGGCAGCGAGGCATGCATTCTAAGTAGGATCTGTGGCGTGCTGCAGCACAGCCACACTTCTGGTCATTTCACTGCTAACAGATGGGTATAACATGCTATACAGTCTGATCTACTTCCAAAATCAGGGTCCCATACTGTAAGCACATGGACATTCAAGTCAAATTATTTGAAATTACTATTAATTATGGCTGCAATTCTAACATCTATGAATCTGTCACAAGCCAGCTAGCTTTAAACCAGCCATCATTAAATATCTTTCCAGCACATTAAGTACACAGCAGAGAGCAGTGACAAGAAGTCCTCATATTAAAAGATAAACTAATTTCAAGAGGCACAAACAAAAACATGTTTACTTTAGTCACATTTTGCATTATGTATCCCTCAGCATGGTCTTTGCATTTGCTAGTAGGAATTTTGGCAATTCTACACTCAGCATAGAAGCGAGTGATTCCAAATCTGTGTGTGAAGTCATCTATACTAATCACATT
>VZTU01030870.1:6099-27243 GCA_013400835.1 Zapornia atra | reverse complement strand
ACCCTTCACTCCGTATTGTTTCAGATCAAATCCTGACTCAAGTATGCTTTAGCAATTCACCTGAAGTAATTTTTAATATTGAAAATGCAAGCCAAATTATGTGGAACTTAGTCCCTAGATCACACAAGTAAATATCCATCCACACATTTTCCTCACTTTGAATTGCATTTAAAAACATCCAAGCGCTAGACTCTATTTTAACAGAGTTAAAATATAACAAATTTATCCACTTGATTATGATTACATTTTCATACAGTTTTGCTTTCATAAGTGTTCAGAAGTCATCACGCAGCACCTTACCGTAACAGTGTTAATGCCCCACTGAATGTCATCCTCTGAAGGTGAAGTGAGGGATGTGCTCCCACAGCATACTTACACCAGGTGGTGGAGAACAAGGCAGAGAAGTGTGAACTAATTTGCACTAACTGCCTTTGCAACACACCCAATTTTGCCAAGAAAGTTAACACAACTAACTCATTTACACTGCTTCTAGGACTGCCTTTGGACAGCACGTAGTACATCTACTTGGAAAATGTGAAACTCAAGTGTGTGGCATAAGTGTGCTGCAGTTGTGATTTTTTCCCAGATTCCAGGAAGTTGACTTCGTGGTCCCACTTTCCACCTTGAGTCAGCTTTACCTTTATAATGAATCTTGAAAAAAATAAAATTTGTCTTGCTTCTACGTTGAAGCAGAACATAAAATTTCTTAATTGTATACATTTCATATATAAAAGATCGTGGGATACAGGGAGCGTCATATGGACTACAAATTGGTATCTCAGTAGGTACCAAGCATTAGGTATAGACAGGGAAACACATTAGCTATATCTGATGCCATTCTACATTTCTTCCTTTACATCTCAGAGAACCGAGTTCTTTGTATATCTGAATGTGTTTATATGTATTTAAAGTCACAAGCCTAATTTTGTATTTTTATTTCAGAGGTATTTCACGTTGTTCTTTCTATTTACACAAGCAAGTGCTCAGCATCTCAGAAAAGAAAATCATAATTTTGATGCCTAATTGTAGACTTGAACAGACACTGAGCACCAAACTTTGGTTTATATCACCATTCCATCCCACCTACCTCCCATGTGTGGATTTCCTTCAGAGAACGCTTTTGAAGTGTTGCAGCATTACTGTCCATGCTCCACTGATTCAGCTCATGACTTTGGCTATGACAATTTTCTATATATGTTGTCAGCATGTAAGCTACACTGGAGATGTCAATAAACTTCATGTTCTAGGCTAAAAGGCTGTGACATGGTACATCTTTACTGCATCTTTTTGCATTTTTCTAATTTGGGCACACCCCATCACGTAGTATCTATAGGGGGAGATCATCTCTAGAGTAATATTTTTACATCCTCCTATTTCAGTCAATCATGTCCAAAGCAGCAGATACAGAATCATATAACATAAGAAAGTCTTTTACCAAAGATCACCACAAGTTTGGAAAAGGTCACAGAGACTAAATACAAAGGTTGTGTCAGGCTTTGAAGGAGAGCAGATAGTGATTATTTTAGCTTCATTTGGCCAGGAAACACAGTTCACAGCACTTCAACTTGAGTTTCTGTAACGTCATATTTTTTTAATTACAACAGTGAACAGGATACGTTAAGCAGCTCCTCATTTTGGTTTTCAATAAGCCCTTCAGACTGAGGGGAAAAGCCTTCTTAAGCCTGCAGCAGAACAGTGCTTGGAGCAAGGCTGTACCTGAATTAGCTAACCATCCATAACTCCCATCGATGGGACTTGGTGGTGTGAAAAGAATGTAAGATTGTTCCTGATGTGCTTTAGAGAAATAATAATGAAATGAAGGACACTGCGAATAAAGCACTTAAATTTACCAATACAACTCAAGAATACTTGCTTTTTCTTATTTTTGCCAACTACAGGTGCAATATAATTATATTATTAGTATTATAAAGTATTACACATGTTTATATGTGTATATAAATGTACACATTTTTGCAATTATATATACATGTATGTACATACTTAAAACTTTTCACTGAAATAATTCTTTTAAGAGGTTCAAAATTATACCTTAAAATACTTCACACATGTGGGCACTATGATTTTCCTTCCTTACATATTTATTTTCAATCATGCTACACTTAAGAGATAATTTCTTTTAAAAAAACCTGAATAGCTAGATATTACAGTCCTTGGATGATACTGCACCGCATTTGTAGATTTTAATTTACCTATTTTTTTTAACCTTGTACTTTATTAGAAGTAGGTATCTATAATAATTGCCAATAGCAATGCCTAGATCACCTATCCAAAGGATAAACATGATTTAAGCAGACTCATATGTTACATTCATTAATAATGCAAGGTTTTAAAAAAATCTGCCTTTCATATTTCTATGGCCCAAATTTTACCAAATACAAAATAGTTCATGTTAGCAAGGTTTATGGCATGGCAACTGCAGGAATTTTTTACCACTTGGAAGTCTCAGCATTTTTCTCAACAAGCGAATGCTTTCGGTACATCAACTTTAAGGAAAACATAAGAGAAGAACTTCCTTATTTAGGTTACTGACCATCATAAGGAAAGCTATCAACCCACTGAAGCATTTGTCATTTTGGAAATGCATTTGTGTTTCTAAAATGCTTTTTACAGGATTTACTGCAAAAAATATTTGTGCTATAGAAGTTTGCATCCTAATTCAGTATTTAAATAAGGAAATTAATTCTAAGCCACCTTTCTGCCAACTGTTTATTTCTTCCCTAAATTAGGGGACTCAGGTTTTTTAAAATTCTCTTCATAAAATAGGATGCTTCAGTGAGTGAAATAATTTTCAATATTTAGAGAGAGGAGCATAATAACTGAAATAAAACTTCACACTCATTTATAGACATACATTATAATATTTTCCTTAGGATTTCCTTTCATTCCACCTTTACACATTCTAATATCTTGTTTGTTTCTTTCCTGAAGCTGCATAAGAAAAGCATTTTTTTTCTAAGGTTTCTAAAATGGCAGAGAGATAACTGAGCTGAAAGAGTCGGTTTGGAAGTCTAAAGTTGTTCCCTCTTCCCATCTCATGTATGTTACTTCACATTCAGAGCCTGTTATCCATTGTGTAACCCTCTTTTAGCTGCTACATGAGTTCTAAATTACATTTGCCTTCTCTCAGCTTGGCTCACTTAGATACCTTCACCAGTCAACAAATCATGTCTTGAGATCTACAGTTAATCCAGGATTGTTCTTGAACACTCACCCACGCTTTCTTCCCTGTGATTCACATCTGATGTTAATTGCTATTGTACAAAAGTATGTATTTTGTTTTTTCTTATAGGCAGTACCTTCTGCTTGGTTGGCTTGCTTCAGAGCATTTCCCCAGTCTCTCATAGACATTTAAAGCCCCAATTCCCATAGTGTGCTTGCAGCCCCTGCCAGGCTGAGGTTGCCTGCATGTTTTTCAGGCCCATGCACCATGTCATTCCCTAGAGGGAAGGGCACTAGTGAATAACTCAGAATTTCAGGACCACACTCAATACTTCTGAGGTAGCAACAAATTTCATACAGAAATATCAATCGGTTTTTTTTCCAAAAATTGCTATGTATCCCATGCTTCTGTTAACCTTTTACTTTTGCCTATTTAAGTTCCTCAGTTGCTTCTTGTCAAATTCATTCACTTCTCTTACATTCACTACAGACACAAAGAAACACCACACAACTACTACAGTACAGCTTCCATTTTCCAAGCACTGTCCTGAATAGATCTTTTTCCACCATCATTTTCCAGATGTTCGAGTGTGTTTTCTGACCATTAATTTACCAGGGAGAAGTGCAAACCTATTAATAGGTTAGAAACCCTCTTAAACACATACCCAGCCATAGTTCTTCAGTTCTCTGGGTTGGTGAGAGACGGGGCATTTTGTCGGACATTCAGAAATTTCATACCTGAAAACTCAGTCAGAATAACTTCATGTATCTGCCCACACTGATCTACCAGCCTTTGTTTCCTTACCTTTTTTTTCCTGACAGAATCTCTGATAGTACAGCACCTTTATAAGCAAAATAGGTTCTTATCCATCAATTTTAGCATTTCTATCTATTTTAGTATATGTATATAGACTTTTTTCTTTTTATGCATGTAAAACTGGAAATTTGGTTTGGCCTTTCTTGTGTTCTTCATAAATACTCTTGTTATTTATTTTATTTTACTGTTTATTTGCTACAGTGGGTCAGATTTTTGATGGATCTCTTCATGGTTCCATCACTTGGAATTTGTTATTTAGCTATGTAAGTTTCTTCTTATTTCTCATTTTGTTCAGCAATACAACACCTCCTGAGACACTATTACTGTTTCCATAAGTAGAATAAATATCATATCCAAGGAGTTTACTTTTCCTTAGGGCGTTTTTGATGAGCTCACTCATTTTATTAAATTCGTCTTCCTGAATTTTATTGTCATTCTAACGTTTTGCATACATAGCTGTCTCATGATATGGATTCTGATTATATAGTGAATATCATTGTTTTGTAGCTCTGGCAACACTACAATTTAAGTGAGCATCTATGTTCTGCTTTTATGACCGAAAGAGGTATTCACATCACCTAGCTCGAAACACTTAGCTGAATTCAGACACAATGTCCCTGGATTCCCTACGCTGTCAATAAAGACAAAAACACACCTTCAGGAGGTGATTCAGGAGAAATACCCCTTGCCAATATGCAAAGCATACATCCCCTCAGAGGAAAAACGTCTCACTTTCCATTCAACTCACCTGTGTCACTACTTTTGGCTTTGCGTGGGGTATACAGCCTTTGAGAGCGATGATCTGCTTCCTCTGAGTGTGTGCACTTCCCATGGAGCCAGAAAAGAACAGCCAGGTATTTCTCGTGCAGCTAGAAGGGAAGAAAAATGGCATCTGTTCTAATTAGATAATATTAAATAATAATGTCCTAATTTTTAATTAGACTGTCTCTTTTAAAAAACAATTTGTCTGAGTAACATCTTTATTTCTTCATGAAGTCTTCATAATGACAAGATAAAACCTCACGCTGTCTGGGAGTCATATTACCCAAGTGCTTCTGAAAGGGAACAGCGTTTCATTAAATGGGGCATTTTCTCTGCAATTATCAGAGAAACTACAAGAAATACCAAGTGATTTGAAACTAACGCCTTGTCAAGTAAGTTTCTGAAATAATCTTAAAAAAATATAAATACACATTTACAGTCTTCTTGTTTGTTTGTTTTAGGGAGACTCCCTGAGGCTTAAATATTAAGGAGAATTAGCAGTTTTGTCAGCTGCCAGTCGCAGGAGCTGGATGCCCTCTGATAAACCAGTGCTGCGGTTAACGTTCGTACAGCAGAGGAACCGCATCTATCCATTACTACCCAAAGACAGATGTGTAAGTTTGACTCATAAAAACTGTATGAAGGAAACTAATGGGACGCTAATCTCCTGGTACCTCTTGGGACAAAGAGGAAGAGTGAATAAGATATTTAAAGACTACGAAATTTGTTTCCCCTGCAAACGCCTTGCAAAATGTTATAAATAAATCACCAGTTTCATCATTGTTTGACTTTTGGGACCATCACCATGACAGTATGAAGAGAGTCACATCTCGGCACTCTGGGACAGCGAAAGCACGTATTCGTCTGAGACGCCAAGCACCTGTCTGCAGATATAAGCTGCTGGGAACAAGTATTTCATCAACTGCTCATTGATGACAATTATGTGATATTTACAATTCCAAAACAATGCAGATAGATCTCTCTATATATAAAACTTTAATGAGCAGCATGTTTTGTTGGAAGTGTCATAAAACTTTCATCAAAGTTCAAAATATTCCCAAGAAAACAGCTCTGTCTTTGACAAGAAGATCAGAAATTTGCAGTTTAGATCAAACACTGTGAAGAGGAAGAGAAATGTCGTCTGTTATAATTATTAGGATACGATAATTATACTTTTACAAGCTCAGAAAATTTTTAAAAAGCAGCTCAGTAAACACTGTAAAAATCCAGTATTAAGATTAGCTTTTATAGTTTTCCTTATAAGGAAGAGGAACAAAGTCATAGTAGCTAAAAGCCAAACAATAATAAGAGAGAACAAGGATTTTTTTTTTAAATTTTTCTTTGTTGTACTGTTAGTTGGAGAGGACCATAGCCATGAGGAAAAAAAAAAATAATATGGTTTTACTTTATTCTGGAACAGTACTTTTTTCCAAGTGGGTAAAATTCCTTTACTCCTTTCTCATAACTAATACTATAGATAACCTTATAGAAGCAGGAGGTCCTGAGTTCACTGGACTTTATACTAGTTCTTGTTATCTTGCAAGCAGTTGGAACTAAATTGAAGCGTACAGCTTTGCTATCCAATGGCTGCATGAATAATTGAATAAATGGTCCTTATGACCTTTGGGGCATTAAGAATTAAAACAAATCAACGCATAAACAAGAAATAAGTATTTCAATAAGAGGAAAAGTGAGGATGTAATTAAAGGAAGGGTAAAAAGCCCAACAAACAGATGGGGGGGAGGGGGGGAAGAAGTTCTACCGGATTAGATACATAATATGGGAACAGAGAATATAAAAGGCAGTCTCATGTGGTCGATAAAAATATGATTATATGTGTTCTCTTCAGTTATTACACACAGGTAAATGACAAGCAGATTCCAAGGTTCATCTTTAAGGTGAAACCACAACAACACGGTTTACATATTGTTTCACGCTTCTTTTTTCTGTGGGTAGCTGCAGCTTAGGCCATAAGGAAATTCTTTGCTGAACTCTTGTCAAGCATCCAGCTTCCTTTTCCACACTTAGTGTTGCCCTCCACAGCATGTATCAGGGTGCTTGCCTGTGTGCTGAGCCTATGGCTATCCTCCCCCACGTAGTCAAGCTTTACCCTGGTCTTGACTTGTGGATTTTTGTATTAGCCTTTTGATGGATGAAAACACACAAATAATCTTGACAGTCTCCCCCATTTCTTTCAAATACACGTCCTGCTCCTTATTTCTCAGGATAGATCAGCCCATACACCATGGTCAGGCCAACCTCCTTAACAGCTGGTATAAAGGTTCAAACTTGGTTACACAAGTCTAGATGCCCAGCCCTTCCCTTGAGTGTACCCCTCAAACTAAGCCAAGAAATGGTGACAGCAGCTCCTTTCCACATTAAAGAAAACATAGACCGGGTACCAGACCTGAATGCACAGCAGCAGCTCCAGGTTCAGCTACAATCACATTCAGCTGTGGATCTACTTTAAAATCCTAAACTCCAGGTGTGATATATACTTCTTGGAGTAGTCCTTAGTTCTATGGGACATGTGAAGGTGATATTACCATTCTAGTAACAAAGTCCTGTACTGTTCAGTGTTGCAAACATGATGCTGAATGTCCCCATATACCTTTTAAATTCTGGTTTTCCGTACCTGCCTGTTCAAGTTAGGCTGATTCTGAGGATGCCTGCACATCAAGGATCTTTGCTGTCACAAGTTAAAGTACCAATTAGGTTAGACAATTCCAAGAATTACCCTTGGCAGTTAGCCAAACATCTGGTCTTTGGCAGTTACTCAGCTAAATCTTTCTGAGCCCCACCTACCTAAAACATGGGAATAATGTGGAATTAGTACAGGCTTAAATTCACTCTATGCCTCCTTACACACCTCTTAACCAGTGGATAGAGTTTCAAACTCTCTAGAATCTTTTGCTAGAAGTAAAGATATATTGCTCATCTCATTCATGTCTAGGATATCACAATTTGTAGAAGATAAACCGTTCTGCCTCTGGCCCAGATTATTTTCCCAGTAATTGCTATGCTGGAACTGAAACAGAATCTAGATTTTGGTTTCAGATACTACCCCGCCCTCCAGGTTGCCTTTAACTAGCTGATTCTACCCATGCTACAAATTAATTTCCAGCCCAAATGGCCAGGTAGTGAAACAATAAAAAGCTGTTTGAGCTGCTGGGTAACCAAGTTTAACCTGCTTTGGCAGGGGGCGTGGAGCAGATGAACTCTTGAGGTCCCTTCCAACCCCTTAACGATTCTGTGAAGCACCTCTCAGGTTTGCACTCAGGAGGGCAGAGGAATAGGTGGCACTATGCCACAGGCTCCCTGCTGTCACCTCATGCTCCCACCTCCAGGACTGGAGCTGCAGAATGGATGCTGTGAAGACGAGGCGGGACTGTGCATCTTCAAATCTTTTGATTTCATCATTGCTCCAGTGCAGCTTCGTGGCATGTCTTTCTGCCACTTGAATGGAAAACTTAACTGGTCAATAGATACAGATACTCCACAGTACACCTTTTGTCTGCCTGCCTCTTCAGTCTTTCCCTGCACTCTTCTTCTTCAGTCAGGACTGCACTTTTAAAAGCTCATTTCTTTCACTTGTGTTTATATATCACAGACCTGTGTTTATTCACTATGTATTTATGTAGATATTATGTTCAAAATACCTCGGTTAACAGAACCAGGCAAGCAGTGTAAGGCTTTTCCTCATTATATACCTTCAGCACACAAATTAAAGTAATTGAAGTTTTTTCCAATGTTGTTGAAGACTTGAGAAAACAAGCAGAGGCAAGAGAGCAACAGTGCAAGATTTTCAGTAAAAATAGTAGGGATCATTGAGTTAAAGATTGTTGTAGAAAGCTACTTGTTAAATTAAGAGAGAAATGAAAATTGATTCACTTAATTATGCACTTGGGTATATAAAATAAGGTACTGAATGCTTACTACAAAGAAGTGAAGTTCCACTAGTTAAAAGTTTCTCTCTTCTTGACATCTCCATACTTTCACACAACAAAGACATTGCCATAAATGCTGGAAATATAGCTGGCTGAATAATAAAATAATGTATTCGTGAGTAAATTATTCAAAGATTGACAGAAAAATGTTGAATAAATTATTCACAGAACATTATTTAATAATCTAGAGAGCTGGTCAAATAATGGAAATACGTATTTCAGATAATTTATTCAGTGAGTAATGTCAAAATCCTTTGGCTAGTCCATTAGGAATGAATAATTTGACAAGATATTGATTATAGCTCGTTTCTGTATTAAAACAAAATTCAGCAGGAATGCAGCTAAGCAGAAAGATACATAATTGACAATAAAGTGTCATCATCCTGATGATGAAAATCTTTTATCATGCATACAAACACACAGCCCATGCTTGAGATTATTGTGAACAGTCCTTACCACACAGGCTTACACTGTGGAGGGTGTTTTAAAGTATGTAAGTCAGGGTTACTAAGTATGTCACCCAGCACTGAGGGGACAGGCAGGTTATTTGGGGACCCTCAGTAGAATTATGACACAATGAAGCTGCTCGACGCCATCCCAGCCGCGTACGAACCTGGGCCTGCTGCAGACATGGCAGTTTCATACGTTACCCAAGGCCCGAGCTCAAAGCACACAGACACAGCTCACTCTGGTCTCTAAGGTGGCAGCAGCCTGGCTGAGATGGCGGCTGCACCTCTCACAGTCACTGCATCAAGTGCTCCTATGCATCCCAACACGGAACATTCCTATTGGCCCAGCAGTCCTGTGACTGGCTCACCATGGGCAATGGCTGCCGGTCCCAAAGCAGCAGCCATGTGAAGAGTCATTAGTAAATTTGTTCACAGGCTTAGCAATTTTATTCAGGAGATGTTATTGTCTAACAGAAATGGCCCACCAAAGTAGAGTTCAGGTTCAATTCCAGCTCATACTTTCCTTTTAGAAGGTTTTGATTAATTTTCCTCCGTAAACTTCAGTAAATTGGTTAACTTTGATACAGAAGAGCAAAAGCAAATAGAATCTTTCAGCACACATTTTAGACTAGGTTTCCAGGTATCTGCTCAAGCAGCTGAAGAGGGAACAAGAAATAATACTCTTTATACTGCTTCACAAAGACATTTTGTAATAGAAGTTTTCCCCAGGAGCAAATTAGTTGAAAAAGGGACAAGGCCATAGTTCACATGGGGAGTGCGCATAATGGAGCTGCCACCTCAAGGTACACTGAAAAGGCACTTAGGAATCAGGTTTTTATGAGTGCTTTTCTTGTGGTAATGTGAATCAGCACTATTTCCTGTACAATACTGTCATATGAAGCCACAGTTCAGCCAACTTAACTTTGAAGAATAGAGAATTGCAGATTCAATGTTTTCTTCATCAAAAGCTCTCCTCACAGGCCGTAATTTTCTCCAAAGGATATGTAATGCCAGTCTAACATCTGCAGGAAGGAGCACTCTGCCTCCTCTAAACTAAATGCATGTGATTTTTTCTTTTCCTTAATTCACCTGGCCAGAAAAACTAAGTGTGGACCTTTCCCTGGTTAAATATCTTTTGCTGTCCTCCTGACACAGTGGACACATTGATCTATGTTTACACCATAAAGATCATAACTACTTGTTATTGAAAAGCCGGTGGAATGGATTGAGAAACTCTGTGTATGAGAAAGCAAAATCCAATGCAAAAGTTAATGATCTGAATCCTTGTCATTACAAAAAGGCACCTGGCAGAAGCATTCTCTTCACTCGTTATTCTTTGTTTCTGAAAGCAAATCTCTAGCAATCATAATTAGTGGTGAAATGGAATCAGAGGGTTTGTGAATAATTTGTACAGAAAATTAAATTTCATTATATGCAGATGCATTGCTGCTGGCAACATGTTTTCATCTGGCTAGGCAGGGTTTCCTTTGACTTCTACCAGCACTCTTGGGGACAGTCCCATATTCTGACTATTGCTATACTCACTTTCTTTGATATCCATCTTCACACCATTCATCACTTTAGTCTCATCTGCAGTTTCTTCTTCCAGTTGTGGTGACTTTTTTTTTTTGGTGAGGGAGAGAGATGCATTTCTAAGCATACCTTTATGATTTGCTAGCAATAATATGCTAAAATCCATCAGCCTTCAATTAGTCAGTCCAGCATGCATTAGCTAGCCCAACACCTGAAGATCTCTCTTCTTCCTCCCTTGAGATTGTTAATTACTTCTCTTTTTCATTAGTTCATTAATATAATTGCCATATACTGTCTCCATCCATTTGTTTGTGGAGACTGTGAACATATCTGTAACACTTTGGCAATTATGAAAATAAAAGGAATTAAATCATTTTGTTACTTGTAATTTTTTAAAGACAAGTAACTTGTCCTTTTCCCATCAAAATGGAATTAGCTATATAGGGCATGAAAATCTGCAGATTTACTTTGCAAAACCTCCCTTAAAGATTGAAAAAGTCAAGCTGACCCTTTTAATGTCTAAACACATGCTGAATATAAAATGCTTGGGAAAGAATCAAACTACTCACCCACTCCAAAGTTTTTTAGATGGAAAGCAATTTCTTCCCCTATGTCCTCAATGATCTTGAACTAAAAAAGAAAGCAGACTGTATTCCTGCAGTAGCATTGTGCATTTGTTCTGATCATCCAACATTTTCTTTATATCTGTTATCAATTGTATGATCCACTATGTACAAATATTGAAACATTAAAGCATCATGCCATCTCAAGTGTAGTAATCTCAATCAGGTTTAAAAGATCTAAGTTTTAAATCCACATAGGACAGTAAATTAACACTGGCACCCAAAATTACCTCATTATACATTTCAAAATGCATGAAGAAATATTTTTAATGTTAATTACCTCACTAAGGCAGGGATCCGAGAGGCTCAAAGGAAGGACTGATTGCTCCATGGTTAAAATACTCCTGCTCCTTCTCACAAATTTCCTGAACTTTGAGAGAAAAAGACTAATGGAAACCATGTAAATAAACAACAAATGAAATCCTTCCCAATCCCTTGAATAGATTAAGAAGTTATCTCACAATGTTATACATGTGACTGGAGAATGGCATTGACTTCTGTACTGAAAATTATTGATATTTTTTCTGTTTTCTTTTTAAATAGAGATAAGTCCTAAGGCTGCTCGTGGAATATCATTAATGATATTAATGATCTCCCCACTCCACTAATTTCCCTTTCAATAAAAACCACCTGTAATAAAGTTCTTGCCATAACAACCTTTTTCTCCTGGTTCACTAATAATTCATCATATAGTTACTAAATAAGAAGGCTTTGCTAAGATCAGAATAAATGGCATCTGCAGCACTTACTTTATTTAGTAAACCAGCCACCATTAAAGAAAGATGTCCTTTCATAAACCAATGAACTTCTGTATCTCGCTTTCAATGTAAAAAGCTGTAAAGCTTTGAGTTCTTTTGAGGTCAGGTTTAGAAACCTGTAGCTGTTTGGATCATGCTTTCTCCTCTCAGTAAACAAAGAAATTCTTTATTTTAATTAAAAATTCTTGTTAGAACAATGAGAATTTGAGGTCATTGTTGTCTAGACCTTTGAATGTGGTTTAGATCTATGCTGGATACAGTTGCCATACTCTTTCCATTAATCATCCTACTTTAGTTAACCATGCATATTACTTTGCTATTTAAAACAGTTTATTTAGACATTGGCCTAAAATAAAGTTTCTTCAAAAATTATCTTGAACTATCTTCAATAACTTATCTTCATATATTATCTTCAACTTCTTTCTTGTTAGAAAAACTTTAGGACTTCTTTTTTTTTTGTATTAGACAAGATAACTTTGGTACTTGCTACATAGTGCTTCGCTGGCTTAATTTCTGGCAGTTCATTATTTCTCACTGAACCACCTATGATTCTTTCATGACTCACTTTAACACTTCTTAAAGGTTTTCTATTTCCTTCTACTATTTTTTTACTTTGCCTATAGTGTCTGTCGTGCTTGCCCTAGATTCAGGATTATTTTCCACCTTTGACTGAAATTATATTCAAATCTCCTCCATTTTTGAACCTTGAACAAATTTAGTTCAGTTGGCTCCCCTGAAATGGAAATTTCCTCATTGAAATGGAAAAGTTTTTAAGACTTTGCTGTGGGTTAACCCTGGTAGGCAGCTTGCTCATTCCCTGCATCCACTGCAGGATGGAGGAGAGAATGGAAAAGACAAACAAGAGATAACACGTGTTATTACACAGAAAGCAAAAGCTGTGCACACACACAAAACCAAGCAGAATTCATTCCCCACTTCCCATGAGCAGGCAGGTGTTCAGCCATCCCAAAGCAGGGCTCCATTACTTGTAATGGTTACTTGGGGTGAGGAGCAGAAGAGGCGTTGTCTCTGTGTGAGCACTGCTCAGCAATAACAAAATCATCCCTGTGTCATCAACACTGTCTTCAGCACAAATCCAAACCACAGCCCCATAACAGCCACTGTGAAGAAAATTAACTTCTTTACCGGTGGGGTTTTTTCCTCACAGTTAATTCTAAACTAAATCAACATGGCTTCCCTTTGTTTTTTTTAAACATAACTTGCATTTGTATAGTCTATCTTTGTTACATTATCAAACCCCTTAACAGTGTTAATTGGCTGCGGATACAGGCATGCAGCATTGAATGGACATCAAACTATTGCAAGATTAACAGCATGACAGTCTTGTTCACATAACTCAACAAACAGAATCCACTACAGGTTTCTACAGAACAAAAACTTTTCTTAAAAAAACTCCAAAAACCTATGAAATTGAATCACATGCAAAGTAACATTTCTAACATTCATTTCAGGAACAAGTGTCAAAAAGGAGAACCCAAACTCTAGGAGTATGAGAGTTCAATAAATTACAGATTTTTTTTTAATTTATTTTTTTCTTCTGAGGAGTAGCTAATCGCTCCAGTTATAACAATGGAAACTGTGGATATCAGGAACTTTTGAAATGAAATCATTAGGAGTTCTGCTCCTTCCCTTTGTCCTACGTGCTGTTTGAATATTTATAATTACATACATTGAAATAATGTATATCCCTTCATCTAATTTGTATGTAATTATGCATATACACACATATACACAGAGATTTTGGAAAAAAAAAAGAAAAGAATATTTAGTTTTGTTGACATTTGTGGAGAGTTTGGGCATTACTTCACCAGTTTCAGAAGGATCTCTCTTGTAACTGCAGCACGATGGGAATTCAGAGGCACCTTCACTGATTACCAGTTAACAGGAGATGCCTCAAGAGGCTCTGCTGGAGATTACTGAGGCTGCCACTTGCATATTTCTTTACAAATTCTCTTTTACATAGTCTTACTAAGCAAGCTACCAGCAGGTACTGAGGCTGCACAGGAGGGGAGTGCCTAAACGTCCGCCTTTTTGGGGGACACCCTGGGTTAGACTGAGGGCTTGAGCAGTAAATGCATAGCCTTCGAGGCAAAGGGAGGAAAAGAGGTATGGAAAAAAGCACATAAACCCAGATATTGATGTGATTCAAAGTCAGAACATGGCTACTTCATTCTCGGTTTCTCTTTCCTTCTTCAACTGTGATGCAGCAGTCTTTAAATAAACCAAAAAAACAACAATACAGGGACTCCATAATAAGGATGAAGACTAAGAGCTTTAAATGGATATATAAAAAGCTATGTAGACATCAGTGTGAAAAACATAAAGATTCTTTAATGTGTGTCATCTTTTCATTTCAGCAATTAAAATGGCTTTTGAAGCTCTTTGGCATTTAATTTAAGCCCACAGAGTATAAAATTGTGTCTTCCCTTGCAGATAGTCCCATATTTAGCACAAACAAGGTCATAAGGATCAACAGACTTAGGAAAAAAAAAAAGGTATTTAAGTTTTCAAACATAAAAACTTAATTATCTTTATTTAGGAACATGCCCAAACTATGACACACAATTGTCTTTTCTCCCCACGCCACCCCCCTTCCCCACCCCCAGGCTGCACAATCAGGGTTGCTTGATGGTTGCTAATGTCTTTATACAGAAAGATAAGCTGGGAGGTGGAGTAACTGTTTTTTACATACAAAAACACATGAATAGGAACCCCCTATTCTGCCCTGAAAGAGCTCTGTCTAGCATGTTGCCTCAAGGGTTACCCACCAAAACAATTTCCTATTTAAAAAAACAGGTTGCATTCTAGCCTTGCTAATAATAATTCTGACATCTCCGAACTCAAATGACATCTGCTCATGTATCTTAAATATGTGACACCTCAGAAGGCATGGCATGAAGATTTTCATTTGAGCATAACAATTTAGATTAACTTAAGAGAATAGGCCTTGAATGATTTTGAAATCATTACATCATGTTATGAAGTTACATGAAGAATTACACCGCGTATATGTTATGAAATGATAAATGCAATTAATTCCAGATGTACATAGTAATCTTTAAAAGTATTTACTAATAAAACTAGGAATCTCAAGTTTCCTAAAAAGGCACTAGATCTAGTATCAAGTTGTTGGGTGCATTGTGACAGCAAGAGTACTACTGTGCATCTACTAGCTATCATTGCGAACTGGCATTTTTCTATCATTTCCTTTTGAGAGAGAAAGATTTGTGCTGTAAACCGCACGCAAACCCAAAGCATATCTGTGTGTCCTTGTTACATACAGAATGAGATTTCCAATAGGAAAAAAATATACTGTGAAAGTATACTATTGTTAAATCTCAGGCAGACACACACGTGTGGATGCAAATCAACTTCTGACTTTGCTTCCTAACTACTTTACTACACAGCGTTGTATTTTAGCAGTGGTAGCAGCAATGTCCAAAATCAGATTTAGCTAACAGGTGCTCTCCAGGCTGTGGACAATTACATCATAAAAATGTATTACAGTGCTCACTCTTGGGAGTAAAGACTTTTGCTGTAATAGTGAAATGTATTATATGAAGTGGAATTTCTAATGGACTTCAACAGAGCTGGTGGCTCAAATGCATAGTGATGTATCAGGGGTAGCACCACAGAAGAAAACCTCATAGGAAGGAGGTAATTTACTTAGTAGAAACACTTATGCTTTCCACTGCATATATTTACAACAATAAATCAATTGGACAACATGCTTCCAGTTTGCATTTGCAATAAGCATTTTTTAACTGTTAACATTGTGGATTTTTTTTTTCATTATGTAGTCTCATTATCCACTCATACTTCTGAAAAATGAGAAAATGGAGGAAACACACAGAGCTGGCAGATTTAAATGGCTCTCAGAGAAGTACTTCAACATCAGAAATGATCAAGAGCAAATTGTTTATATAACCTTTGCTTTCACCACCTTCACTAACAAATAGTATTAGTAAATGAGTCATGTAAAACCACTTAAACTTAATTCTGGAAAGGAGCGGAAGAATTTCCTTGCAAATTCATATTTTATTAAGAGCTGTATTTTTAGCCAAGTTATGTTAAGAAACATAGAGTTTGGATTTTGTTTTTAAACCAAGCGCTATAAATGAGTAAAATGACATCTTCAGATTAGTAGCATTAGTTCCTTTGCTGAGTTTTATTCTCTTAAGCAAGAATTTTAAATACCTAACAATTTTTATACCTTCTTACCTTTAAAAATACATAAAATTTCTTTAACTAAAGTGATTCCTTCTAGCAGGCATAATTGCATTTTCCTTGCTTTTCAATTATGTCATGCTTTGCATAACTGCATTAAATTTTAAGATTCAATTGGTCTTAAAAGTTAGTTCTTGTGTCAAAAGGTGACTCAAAACCATCTTCTCAACAGATCTCAATGGAGCATCTCCTTTATAGAACTGTTAGCACAGCTGAGGTCTAGTCTCCCACGCTGCTCTAATCCTCCACTTATTGCATACACTTTACATCAACTTTCTCCACACTTAGTCCCTACTGTGCCATTTGTACTACATTAAATCATAATTCTTTATTCCATCAAATAAAGATGGACTATCTATTACGTGTTGCGCTGGACTGTATTGCATTGTCTTCTAGTACTTCAATTCGTAGCTGCCAGGTACTGGCCCAGTAGTCATGTGAGGAGTACTAAGGTGTGTAACTGATGATAAGAGAGCTGTTATCTCCCATACATCTACTTATGCTGTAACAACGTAAAGATGTGGATACTAACTCTTCATAGATATGAGGGCTTGGGGATGTCATCTGATTTCATCGCACATGTGTCTCATCCATTAACGTCCAGTGGTAAATAAGTTAAAGCAAACCAAGTGGTTTTGTTTTGGCAAGCACTTACTGAGACTCAGACAAAGAAGTAACGCAATGTCTGATTCTTAGAAATATCATCTCAAGGTCAGGTAGGGAAGCTGAGCTGTGTGGTGAGAGCCCTCCATCTAGTCTCTCACACCACAAGACAACAAACCAGAAATCCTCAAACTTCTCAGTGACTCACCTCTCAACAGAGGACTTGTCAGTAGAAACACGTATACTACTCAGTCACAGAACATCTCTTTGGCATGTGACATGCACTGTCACCTTTTGTAGCTTGACAAAAAAGTAAAAGGAGTAATAGCAGGTAGAGATGAGTCAGAACACCAACCCAAAATGACAGGCTCTCCTCAGCCCAGCACACCTTTTGATGCACTCTGTGCTGGCAGATAGAGTTTAAACAGACCTTTTTAAAAGCTGTTTCATTAGAAGTTGTCAATAAACCATACGTCCAATTATGTGCAAAGAATTCTTGCCTGTTTTATCAATACCCATTTATTTTTCTGTATCTTCCTCATATTTGTGTAGATAGAAAGCTCCACCTGGCTTGAGGCTCTCCTACCAGCCATCCTCACTACCTACATGGCACACATGCAGCAGGAGAAATCCACCCATCAACTGATATGATCACTTACAGCTTGTTTTCATCCAGGAGTCAAGCCTCTAGCAGCCACAGTTACAACGAACTGGAGCCTCCTGCTTCAGCTGACGCTTTGGCGAATGCTTCCCCTGAAATGGCATAATCATAACTTTTTCTAGCAAGGCTTCAATCCCCAATGGGTTTTCTTGATATATAAACCATTTACCCCCATGTAATAGCTTTTGGTATTCCAACTATCTCTTGATTAGTAAATGAGAGGCACGCTCAAGAAAAAAAAAAACCTGCTTCAGGAGTCTTGTTTTGCAGAATTTATTTCCTTGGTTTTAATGCCTGGATAAGAACCAGATCCAAAAAATCCCAAATTTAAGAATCTGTGTCTGCTACTTCAGAACAGAGTTGGCGGTTTGGTATTCTAATCTATGCATAATATTTATTTTCCAAAGACAGCTCTTGTGGCAGTAAAAAAAACTTGATTAACATCACTGAACTATATTGATTAGCAGCAACTGAAAACCTGTTCAGTTGTTCGGAAAAGAGCTAATCAATGGTCACAAAAACATTTTAAGCAAAACATGAAGGTGTCATAAGCAGAAGAAAACCACCACTGCATTCTGCAAAACAGTATTACCCTATTTTATGTACTATTGTATCTTCCTATTACTTTGTTATTTTTACCTCTATTCATTCCCTTTATTAGCAAATTTCAGTTCCTTATCACTATTTAATGCTTGCCATAATAAAAAAGTAATTTTGAGAAGAGAATAAAGATAGGAAACGTCAAAGTTGCAGAAAACTGAAAACATTGTCAGAAAAGAAGCTGTTACAGAGTTTTAATTACATTTCCTCTCTGTTGCTTTTTCTATAATGGTTTGAGTCTTCTTGTGAAACGCTGGCTGTTTTTTCTGATGAAGTATTGGCTGTCTTAACGTTATTAAGTATTGAATATGCTTTTCATTTCTACTTACTGTGTTTCATGCAGCCACATGCTAAAAATTCTACCAGTTGGCACATCAAGAAAGGTATCTGCAACGGATAGGGATGCTCCTTTGCAGTCCCTTCAAGTTTCTGGAAAGGAGAAAGTATTATTCAGCTGGAAATCTTTCTCCCTCCCAGAAAGCAACCACTACTACAGTAGTATATGATAGCTGAGAAATCCCTAATGAAAGATTTTTCCATTAAAATGATGAGTTACAGGAATTTAAAAATGCCCAAGGAAAACATCATTTTCATCAATAATATTAGACAGAGTAGGAGGGAAATTTTCTGGCCTCCCTCACAACATTTTCCTGGTGACCCAAAAGATGGCTGGTTGGAGGACTGCTTTTGAAGGAAACATGGAATCACTCTACTGATAATTTATGGCTACAACAGTTTCACAACATTCTATAGAAAAATATATTGATTTCAATGTTTTGGCTATTACCCTCCAAATTGGGTCACTTTTTATAATTTCTGTATTTACCCCCATTTATTCAATATATACTTTCCTCTAGAGAAAGTATATATTGAATAAATGAGGATAAATACACGTTTTGTTGTGAAAAGCTCACTAATGATCTGTTTATTAACCTTTAGGTCATAACACCTAACTGCTTTTCAGTCTCTTTCTATGTTCAGGTTTCCTCATGTCATTTTAAGTCAAACTGTGCTGTATGACAATAGGTCTCACACTACAGACATGGAAAATTAATGACAAAATTTAAAACATTTACCATTTGGCAATAACGTCACTTGAAGTAGACATATCATTTAAAATTGCAACTACTGGGGAGAGTTTGAAGGTCTGGCTGTTCCCATGAGTGTCATACACCTCAGACAACCCTAGGAAAGCTCAAAATAAAAACTGGAATTTCTTGACTGGTAGCATGTACACATAACTGAACGAAGAATGACTGCTCTTACTCTATGCGTGAGTATACCATGTATTGGCCACATCCATGAATTCTACCCCAGTCAAGGGTTACTACATCCTTTCTTAAGGGCCAGAAAGTCAAAGGGAATCTGTGCCCTGTATACCGTACTCTTCTGCTGGAGCTGAAGCTCAACACCAGATGGCACCTAAAGGTCACACTGTGCTCTACACACTATGAATAGAAAATTAAATTTGGAGGAAGGTGATTACACAAAAGTCATTGAGTGGAGTCAGATGTGTACAAACCAACTGCTAAAGATCTCATGAAAATCCAAATATGGCTGTATAGTACATACATTAAATTTTTCGGAGAAAAACCCCGAAACAAACAAAAACCCAAACCAAAACCAAACCAAACAAACAAAAAAACCCAAGCCCCTAAACCACAAATCCACCCGAAAAACCAAAACCACTTAATTACAAAACATCTAGAATTTTCTAGAAAAGTTAAAGCCTATGGATGACAGTCATTAATAAGTACTTGCAGATTTCATTAAAACTGTGGTATTGACAAGGTCATCAGGAAGACCAATGACTGAGAATGGAGTGTTGGATTTTGCCTATCTGTGTTGAGAAATACATGTGTATTCATGAGAAAACATACAAAAGTCCCTTCTCAAGAATAAAATCTAAGCTTGAAAAAGGAATAAATAAATATCAGATCTGATCAGTAATGGCTGCCTTTCTAAAGATGTCTGCCAGTCCTACTACATAAACATCTGAAGGCAGGCTATACAGAATGTCTTGAAAGTTTTTAAATCTCTTTCCTTCTAGGTTAATCCCTTATGTGTCTTCCAGAGAAAAGGAATATTCCTGTCTTCGATGGCTAAAATCTAACACACAGGTCAGGTTTCACCCAGGAAAGAAGTAGCAGCCTCTTAAGTACACATGACTACCACCATAAAAGTTAAATATAAGTTAAAATCAATATCAAGAATTACACTTGGAAGCAAATGAAGCACTGGAAGCAAATTAAGTTTATAGAGTTCTAATTTAACGTTCACCATGCGATAAGCTCTGCAGAAAGTACATTAGGGCCCAGCCTGGAGGTGACAAAGATATAGCTGATTTTAGTGAAGTCTATATTCAAGACAAATGGTCAAGACTCTCTCAGAGACTCAAAGATGAATGGCTGGGCACTCAGCTGCTACACCTGCTGTTCAGACAGCTATAGAGATCTCCCTAAAGGGAGATGGAAAGAGATACAAGTTACCTCCGTCTTTTTATACAACAACCATAGACATAATCTTTCCAAACGTGATAAGTAAAATCAATATGGCAGAAAAATATTCACACAGTATTCAGAAAAATGCTCTTCATAAAACTGTGGGAAACATTTCTTGCCCTGCACCAGGTGATTGTATTTTAAGGAGTCTGGTCTCATGACCTACAACTTTGGGCCAGCGCCTGCCTCAGGGTCAAGCCTTCCCTGTCTTTCCATAGCTATTCCACAGAGGGAAAACAAAATACAAAGAGACAAAATTACTTTTTGTTCATTTTCCTTACCAAGATTGGAAAGAGTATCTTGCCCAGAGGAATCACTTTATGGGGAAAAGCTGGAGAAAGTCCACACCAAACTTACTAATACTGTTTGAACTTATGATCCCATGTGTGAGTATTTAGAAGGTTTTTACTAGAAAGGTAGCATACATGAAATCAAACTCCTCTGCCACTCCCTCCCCCCCCC
>VZTU01030869.1:0-14876 GCA_013400835.1 Zapornia atra | reverse complement strand
ACAATGTGGGGAAGAAGGGAGTGCAATCATTACTAAAAGGAAGTCTGCTAAGAAGGGAGGGTTGAGGGGAGGTGCTTTAAGATCTGGTCGCGCTTCCAACTCTGGTTTCACTGTATGTGTAGTGCAATAAATTAGACTTTTCTTTCCTTTATTCTGTGTTGAGTCTGTTTTGCCCATGACATTGATTGCAGAATGATTTCTCCCTGTCCCTATCTTGACTCCTAAGCCTCTCAATATATATTTTTCTCCCCTGTCCATCTGAAAAGGGGAGTGATAGAGGGACTTTGGTGGACATCTGGCCTCCAGCCAGAGTCAAACCACCACACTCAGCCTGCAACAAAGCAAATCAGGCTGCAGGACCAGGCTCTAATAATTATTTAAAATTCTAAAAGTATTCTTTACTAAACTCTCACCCTGCTGTTGAGGCGCTCATTGGCATGAATTGGTCCCCAAATTACAGATGCCACCCAGGTCTTATAAGCTGTCTACATCTTCCATTCTCATTTGTAAATCAGGCATCCTGAGCAGAAGAGTATCTGATTACAAGTAATTTCACATATTCTCCAAGCTCTTGGGGTATTGAAGAACAAACAAGTCTCTGAATGAAGAGTGACAGAGTCAACATAATTGTTATATGTGATGAGAAGACTGTTAAATTAGAACAGCAGCATGTGCAATCAGAAGAAGGGAATTATGTGAGCTGAATCCCTGAAATGTACAAGAGTGGATATTATAAGACATGAGCTTGCTGGGACTCAGGGAGCAACCACACTTCAAAGATTTTGGACTGCTTTCCTCTGAGCTTGTGGAAAAAGGCAAAGTGAGGGTGACACAAGCAACTTATCCTGCATTTTAATTATTGCATGCATTTCAGCAGTGCCTACAAGGACTAACTGAAATCACCATCTCTTCAAATGCCCCAAACAACACGAACTAGATAGAAAGGCTGAGTGAAAAGGAACACAGCAAAATGTGCTTAATCAAAGTCTCTGTCATGAGAAGTTACTTGTTAATGTCAAACTAGAGAATAAGACTAAAATTATCATCACTAATTCCAACTCACTAATTATTATTTGTGCCAGAATTATTTGGAACCCTGTGCTGGAATCAGTGTTAGGCCTTACTATATGGAAGCTGCTGGTAAGTGTTGAGTTTTAATATTGTCCAAACTTAGAAGACAGCCTTTTGTTTTACAGATACATCCATGGAACCATCTGGGAATATAAACATAACATAAAATTCTTCTTCAATGGTCAAAAGAGTTCATTCACATCTGTCTCTGTTGAGCACAGTTTCAATAGTTCAGTTTATTTTCAGATATTTATTAAAATAAGCTTAAGAACTAGGATTACCTCAAAGTTAATTATTCATCTTCTACTGTTTCATATTAATAGTATTTTAAATAAACTCATCAATTTACAAAAAATATAATAATATTAACAATTTAATTCTCAGTTAGAGTAACACTGCCATATTTTAGCATATAGAGCTACAGATTATCCCACATAAATTTCTCCTCTTACCTCATTTTCAAGGATCTCTTCCTTTCATCAGTAAAGTATAGGTGACGAATCAGTCCCAAATCATGAATAAAATAGGCCAATAAAAGTTATAGGCATGTTTGTGAAGGAAGTTTCAATTTCAGTAAATCATTTGATTTCAAGAGTACAGTCACTGAACACCTAATACCAGAGCTAGTGGTACACTCATGAGAGAGCAAGCAATTTGCATTTACCAGAGGAACCAAAACGTCATCGAGATGAAGATAGAAAGGAGAAGAAGAGCCATCCAATACTTAACTCAAAGGTAGCTCAAAATACTCCATTGTGCTTCAGGACTATATTTTTTAATATGACAAGGAAGAGGTTCAGCACCTGAGTGACACAATATTACACTATGGTGGGATTTCAAGTGTCATTAAGGCTGCATGCCAATACGGAAACTTACTGAGAAACTGTGTAGACATTTAGTAAGTTTACATTTAAGATTAGGCCTATCAATTTAGCAGGACTTCTCATACCTGTTGTGGTATTATTAAAACCAAACAAGGGTACCTGCTATTAAAGCTAATGTGGTTTATGCCTCTATCAGTCCTCCCTAGGCTGGTAAGTCCTCCCTCCATCTCGCCAGACCACACCACCTGCTTGTGGACTTCAAGTCCCTAAGGCATCTGTGGAGAGAACAGCCATTGAAGAAGAGCTGGTCTTGCCTGGGGACTTTTATTTGATGTGAAGATGCATTTGTTTATATTTAAAGTCATGCTTACAAAGCCGTAGTGCTTCTAGTCCCTAGAATTAGTATAGTGACAGTACTCTTGAGGATTAAAATAATTACTAAAAAAGGAACTTTGCCAGCCTGACCCCTAAAAAAACACACCTCAATCTTTTCTCCAGTCTTCACTAATGCAGGAAGTGGATTTGTATCCATCTCCTTTAACACAGTTACCCAGATGTCTTTTGCAGAATGGCATTAAAAGTCTTCAAATTCAAGCTTTCCTTGAGAAGTAGAGAAGCTATTTTGAGAATCCCAACATTTTACTGAGAATAGCTTGACAGCAACATTTTCTTTTATGAGAAAATGCTAATACGAGCAAGTACAGGAAAAGCACCTCTCAGTTTTTTGAACAGCTTTCCAGGAAATCTGAGGTTTTGGTAGAGGTGTTCTAGTCACACTACTCCTCATACACATTCAAAACTCAGACAGCTCTCTACAGGTCAGTTCTCCACATTTCAATACATACACGGTAAAAAAAAAACCCTTAGTTTTTTTTTTAAAATATGTTAAAGCAGTCTAGGGTGGTGTTGTCTTAGGACCAAAGCAAACATCAGTATCAATGGGCTGCTCGCCTATGTCTCCAACCCAAAATGCCTAGCAGCAGTTTTAATACCAAGTCTGCCCAGGCCTGTTCCCATGGCATGGATTGCTGTTCACATTGACTGCATCTGAAAAACACAGTTTGACTCCAGCTATCACAGTTCCTAAGAGTTGCTGGAATCCTTCCCACCTCAATCAGGTCAATGAAACAGGATTTATACATTCAGAAGAAAGCAATGGTGTGTTACTAACCACCTAACAGTGACTTCCAAGGACAGTAATGACACAGTCTACATATTACACATGGAAGCTTTTTCAGTTCTCTACTGAAGCAGATCCCCAAGACGAACATTATAGGAGGAAGAGAACAGAATCTTTTATACTCTCATGAAAGTTTCACTTAAGTCAAGAGCAGGTGAGTCTATAGAGAAGCTAAGTAAACACTGTAAAAATTGTAGCAACTCAACAAGCAAACAGATGGCATCTTTGCTATCCACATAGAATCAGTGCATCACAAATGACTTGAAACACATAAATGTTCCCTGTATACTAACCATCAATAACCTGAAATACTGCATAGAATAAATGAGTAACAATACAGCAACAGCTGGAATAACATAATGCAAATGAAATGCATTTTTTACCAGTGTACTCAAACAGTAAGATGTAAAATGCTACTAAAGATTATTGCACTTGTTTTCTAGCCACATACAGGGTATGAAATGAAAAAAGGTAAAGGTAAGCTGCATATTCTAGAAAAAACTTTCTGGAAATGTGGTTTTATTGGGCTGTAGAAATGACTCCCAGGAGAGCAATGGAAATGAGATCAGACAAAATCACGGGCAAAATATATAATAAGAAATAAGGAAAATAAAGACAGCTCAATTCACAAGATTCTATGATTGAAAACTTAATTTTTTATTGCATATTGGTATTTTATTTTTAAAGACATGGACTGTTTTGCAAGTAGTTTTAGGCGTCTTCCTTAAGTCATTTGTTTCAGGTTTTTTACAACCATGACCTCACCTCAGTGATCAGGTGAAATCCTGAAACTTGTGATTCAACTGAAATAACAAATCCCCCAACTGAGCTGCACTTAACCTGAGGATCTCTCATTGTCATAACTTAAACTGTTATGGTATATCAAGGACCACTTGTTTAGGAACAAGTGATGTCCAGAACTGACCCATTTGAGATTTTCACCCCTGGAAGCCTCTGCACATACTAGTATAGGTCAGGACATCTTTGCAGAGTTCAGAGTAGCCCTGTCATCTGAGTAAGTAGCATTCTCATAGTAAGCCAAGATCTGCAACAAAGGAGAACTAGACAGAATAACAACAGCAGCTCTCCATTATAACTAGACATAATTAACAGTAGTTTGCCTTGTCTTATGACAGTGGTTCCAATAACAACATGAAGCTCTGGGGAAACAGTTACTGCACTACCCTGGAAATAACCACCAAGGCTGTGTGTGACTATCACCCTGCTATAGCAGGTACCAAACCTGTGATCAAAGTCATCCAGCACACATTTCATGCTGCACTTATTGTAGCTTAATCTTCGTATTCAGATTTCTACTTGCACTTCTAAGTGCTGAAGTACTGTTCTATTCCCCAACAGCAGTGTGCTTTAAAATTCAAATTCAAATACAAATGAATATAAATTTTTTACCCTGTTTAAAGCTTTTTCCACTCCTTTCTTTCCCTTATTAGCAAATAACGGTCTATTATTCATGAACTTTTAAAAACATATTGCAGAGAGAGGGGGAAAAAAATCTGAAGTATAGATCACCATCTGTTGTATGTACCACATATATGCTGCGCTGTATAGACAGGTGCACTAGTGGGACACAGCATAGCTGTAAAAGCATTAACTTCGGATTTTAGGAAAGCACAACAGCCAAGAAACCACTCAACACACGCATACTCTTAAATCTGTTTATGAAACAATTTTAAACTTGAAACTAATAATTAAGAATATATACATAAAGGAGATAAATTAGACTTACCAGCTTAGGGTATCCAAGGCAAAATGTGAACAAGTTGCTGGTAATTGTCTATTATCTTCATTCAATGAATCACATTGGCTTTGCTGTCTCTGCTGGTTCAGCCTCTGGGCAGAATGAGTAAACCTCTTCCTTATACTGCATGAATGATTGGATATAAAAAAAGCTTATTACTAGCAATCACTGAAGTCCAAAATCGCTGACAAGATCTCAGAGCAAATCAGTATTTAAAGCAAATAGTGTTGTATCACAGGTAAATTGTTTGGTGCCTTAACTCTATACTAGTTACCTGCGCAGCTAAAGGAATGACTAATACATAAAGCTCTTGCTTCCGTAGTCAAAGATGCCTTGACTTCTGTATGCTTTTAGCTTCTTGTATCCCTTAAAATTGATCAGCAGCACAGCGTGCGAGTAGAAAAAATGACTACAGCAGGAGTAAACAAAACTGCAATTGTTATTAATTTGCCATGAAGTATGAGCAAAAAGACATTAATGCAGCCATCTTAGAGCAGTTAGTTTTATGTTAAACCAAGAGGGGGATAAAAAGAATCGCAGTCCTACACTCAGTCCAGTAATGCATGTTGCATGTGATGTATTGTTTCTTCCTTCTTCAAGCAAGCTATCACTACAGCTGTCTGCAATCATAGCAACAAAAGCAGCAACCATATCCATAGCTATGGGACATCTGCAAGATCATTTGAAAGCTCCCAGCCTGAACAGGTTTTTCTTGAAAAAGATTTCTAAATGAGTAAGAAAACCGTATTTTATTGTTGCCTACATTTCAACTAAAACAGATCCTGTAGCCTGCATTAAGAGCTTCCAAAATAGTAAAACAATGATATTTCAAAATATGGGGTTTTTACTATAGGGCAAAAAATGAAAATGCTGGATCCCACAGAAACCCACAAAGATGTTAGAAAGTCAGAATATGGAATAAGTGTAACAGCTTTAGAAAGCGTAGGTGATGAACAGAGATAAACAATAATCTAGAAAATTGTTATCCTTCCTGGAGAGTCCACTGGGTTAAATTCCTGTAACCAGAACACTCCTGTGTACCATCTGGCAAGAGAAAAAAATTAAAACACACTAATTCCTGGGTCTGCTATAGCCAAAAATCACTATATCTACAGAAAAGGTATTTTTAAATTGTTTTTAGAGGGATCCCAGAGCTACCGTTACAATCACCTGAAAAAATACCGCTTTTACTTTGAAAAGGTTGGAAACCTCCCAAAAGCTGGATTCTCCCACTCTTCAATACTCAGTTGGAGTACTGGACCTCATACCAAATAGGGTCCTTTTGTCAAAGCAGTTGAAGCTCAGATCTGGTCCTGGGCCTGACATTTGTATATCATGGGACTTGAATTTAGTCTATACTTTTTAAATCCACCAGAATATGGACCAAACCATTTTTTGTGAGTGATTTGCTGTATGTATATACACATGCATATATATGCGTGTGTATGTAAACATGGATATGTACATATTTCAAAGACATTAAAAGAATATCAAATGCAACTGCCTGCATGTTTTGCCACAGCAGAGAATTACAAAGTGCTATGACAATACTTTATGCACAATATTCCTTCTCCTATAGTGTGAAAGTCACAGGTTATCAATGCATAGACCTCCCTCTTTTGTTCTACTGCTTCTGAGGATCACTAGTCAGAAGGCTGCAGGACAGCTGACTGCAGTCACCATTCCTTGCCAACAGGAGGAAGATTGGAAATCTTTCAAAACCCACAAAATACCTCTCTAGCACAGGGATACTATCTGGAAAAAAGCATGCTGAAAATTTGAAATGTCTAAATTACTTAAAATTAAATGTAAGCATAAACCCTCCATTTTCAGTGCTGTGCCAAATAGGGATGATTCTTCTGAGTCAAAATCTCTTGATTTAATTTTTTTCTGTGTATGTAGACCTCATCTATGGAACTCACCTGTGAGGGAATTCTCAACTTTCAGTTGTTTTCAGGGGAGAAAGCTAAAGCAAGTTTCCTGTCTATTGTGACACTTTTTCTAGCAATTTCTCGTGGGTCAATACTCCCCCTTCTCTCCTGTGCTTTCTCCCTTCACCTTGGTGGAAAGTAGATGCTTTGCAGCTGCCTTTCAATTTTTAGAATGCTTAGTACTTCTCTATTGGTACCCAAACATTATGTAGTAGATGAGTAAAAGTTTAAAAGTTTCCTTGCCTAAGCTAGTTCTATGAAAGACAATTAGTTTGTTTATATCCAGTAAATGTATTTCTATTCTTCCTATGAATTTAAGTTCATTATTAAACTGTTCAAAAGACAGAAGACCTAAAACAACACCCTGTAAGGTAAAAGAAGTAAAATTAAATTTACCAAAATGTAAAACCATGCAATACATTACTAGAAATAACAAATGAATGTGTGTAAATATGTGAGAGAAACACCCATATCTAGTTGTGGAAGTGGAGTGACTAAAAGAGCTAGAGAAAACAAAACCCCGGGCTTGTAATAAAACACATGCACACAGATCTGTTAGTCTGATCTTGTACAGAAACCTGCATGTTCATAGCCTTTGATGATTCCATTAGATGGCTCAAAAATGTCGACCATTTACTATTGCACTTGCCTATTTTTCATACTCATTAGCGGAACAGAATCCTTTGTTTACTGTACTTATACTACTAAAGCTATTGTGACAGACTTTCATTCCATGTAAACTCTAAAAGTTTACCTGCCTGCAGCACACTTCATGAGTTGATTCCACAAGCTATAATTATTATTACTATTGCTAAAGCCACACATTTTAATGAAGATGTACGTTTGTACAGTTTCTTTAAAGAAGCCACCCAAGTTGGCTGATTAACTGACACATTTAACCCAAACATTTACCCTTCATTGTTCTCAGCTTTTTATACACCACAGATATTTTTAGGAGTCAAGTAGCACCATTAATTCCATTTAGCCAATCTCTTTGGTTATTTTGGACACCAGTAAGATTTGTGGGCTGATGGAAGCTGTTCCCATGCAGAGGATGAGCAGCTCACAAAGTGGTTCTGTACAAAATCTCAGGGCAGCTGGGAGACATTCATTTTCATTCCATCAATCAATAGGTGGCACTAGCCACCCAGTTCTTCAAAAGCCTGAGCTGGTCCACGGAGCAGCTGTCACACACAGGCAATATTACACTGTTCAAAGTACGCAATGTCCAACGTGTAACTACAGAAGGTATTTCAGTAGCAAACACGTCCTCCATGCACAAAAACTAACGTGCCTACGTTTTGCATTGTCTTGTGTTTCAGTGCTATGCATACACTGGGTTTATGAGAAATGCTCATTAGACCAGTAATCTGGAAACTGAGTGAAAAGTTTGGAGCAGAGAAACTCACTCAAACGTTTGGAACTTGAGAACTTCACATGAAGCCTGACTTTGACTGATTAGGAAGCAATGGCAAAGCTGTCAACATAATTAGAAACAAAGCTGTATTTTACTGTTCATAATCCCTGTAGAAGGACAAACGCTGCTCGAACGTCAGATCTGATGTCCCATACACTATCATGATGAGGGTTGGGCAGTGGAGCCAAGCTGATGGGATCCCTGGGAACAGGATCTTCAGCCACCTGCCCAAAACAGTGTCTGTCTGGCATCTGTATGCTCTCTCGTTTTGGAAAACCTTGACTAAAAAGGTAGTTAAAGTGACTCTGCTCCTTTAAACAAGATACTGGGGTGAGGTGGGTTTTTTTATACAGCCAAAGTGTGTCTTTCTTGGTCCCCATACTTATTCTTTCTTGCAAACTTTCATATATACAAGCTACTGTAGTAAATTCCACCTCTGGTTTTGGCAACTTCTGCCTCTCTGGCTCTTTGTTTACCTATCATCTTTCACACATACCCTTTTGCCAATTTGTTAATTTTCTGTCCTACTCCCTGGTTTCTTGTGTTTCCTCAAGGACATTGGTCTGTGTCTGACTGTTTCACTAGTTCCTTTAGTCAGTGTTCTTGATCCAAATCCATAGCAAATAACCTCTTATCCACAGAGACACAGAAGTATTCAGTATATTCATAAAAAAGACAAATATTTCCCAGTTCATCAGTCATAGACATGATCAAACTCAAGAAATTCTGAAATTGTGAGTGAAGAAAAAATAATTGTGTTTGGACTAAAATTTCCTAATGAAATAATTTTCCCAAGTGTTTTGAAATATTTGAGACACCCATGATGTAAACAACTAAAAGAAACTGAGCTTGGCAGTCCCAGCTCCTCCAGGCTTCCTCCCTTAGCCGTGGCTCCTAACCCTCAGTCCTCTCAGCCCAACCCAGATTTCCACACATCCAGGCTCTGCTGTGGAGCTGAAGCTGGAAGACCGGCCAGCACTCTGGGCTTCCTGTTTCCCACCTCCTCAGGGAGGGACACAGAGGCCAGAAGTTCTCCAGCTTTGCAGTGGCCACCGGTGCCTTGGAGCTGTGGACCCCGGTTGCTTATATTTCAGAGTACTGTTTTATTAGAACTAGCAGGAAACCAGAACTGTGTGGTCAGAATTCTTTAAAAATGGCATGTTATTGATAAAATGACAAAGTTTCCCCTCCCTCTCCCCCCCCTCCCCCCCCCAGGTATTTTTAATTGAAAAATTCCCAAGAGTAATATTCCTCAGCTGTAGTGGAACAGAATCAGTCCTGGAGTGTTCGAGCCACAAAACACAGCTTAGTCCTTTGGGATCATTTGGAGTGTAAGCTAAGGTAAACAGAAATACCTTATTGTAAAATGTTCATCAGGTCCTTCAAGCCACTGCTGTTTCAAAGGAGGAATCAAAAAGCAGCTACTGCTGCCCTAAGTGATACACATACATACCAGAAGATGCTCACCAACCTTGCTTGACAGGAATGCTGCCCTATTGCAAAAGCAATGCAGAGCAAAGTGCTCTTTGCTAATGGTTCCTGTGATTGTTCTCCATATGGGGAAAAAGCTAAACTTGTTTAAATGCATCCATCTTCAGAAAGCTTATAAATGTATGTACAGGCCACTAGACATACCTGAAGATATTGCTGTTCCTCAAACAAATTACCAGCTGAACATCATAGAAATAACAAAGTTGTCAGCAGCAACAGTGTGACTGTGTTGCTTTGCTAGTCTCATGTTGATTATGCTATCTAGTCAGACACTCCATATAGAGCTAATTTATGCCATGTATTGTTTGGTCATGACTACTCCCAGCTGCACCGCATTTAATCCAAGTTACAGCAGAACATTCTAAAACAGAAATTAACAGGCTTTTCATAGCCAACAATTTCTAGATTAGAAAAGAAAAAAGGAAAAATAGTATTTACCAAAATTGAGCATGGAACAAAGCTGAACGGAGACAGTCATGCACAGTTCCAAAGAAGCACCTTTTTTAAAAAAAAAACCACCACCACCCTGTAGCTTTGATGCTGTCTTCAAAGATCAGAAATCAGGGGTTGTGACATGGTCATTAAAAAGACCAGAAAGAATTTATAAATAAATGGATGTGTTATTGCAACTTTTAAATTATTACAATAATTAGTATTGTATTTACTAATAGAAGGCTTATTTCTGAAGTTTGAATCTCTCTTTTCTTCAAATTGATGTATAAGAACATCTTTTACAAAGCACTAAACAACCATCATTATTTTTCATACTGCGCAAAGAAACAACTTTGCTAACCAAAGAACAACTTGCTACTACTTTGTGAACCCTGAACACTGTTTGTTTCACTGAACAGATATTGTTTGTCCCCTGTTAAAAGCAGGAACCTGTTTAAGGGGAATGATTTCTCCTTAACAAATAATAGTGATTAAAATCAAGCATCTAAAAAACCACGAGTCTAGCACCATTTCAGAAAAACTTCAATAACTGAGGACACGGAGAAGAGGAGTAGGAGGAGGGAGACTCTTTTCAAAGGCTAATATTTACCTGGGGACAATAATTTCTCCAGATCCTGATAGAGACTGACTATTCTAGCTAACAGTTCAAAACAAGAGTCTATTTGTCTGCATTATCCCAGAAAGAACCACAAAGAGATCTGTCTCACTAGACGAGCTCTTGTGAATAGCCCCATGGGTCATCTCTGAGAGAGAAACATCACACTTCCTGGCTGTGATAGTTTTACACAATCTGGAATTCATACTGCAATCATTTGGTCTGATGTGACTGTTCATTTACATTTGAGTTAGAATGAAAATAACTTTGAAGAGTTCCAAACAGTGTCTCTCAGGAGCAATACAAAACTCCAGGCTTTCCAGTGCAATTTTATTTCCTTTTGAGTTCAAAAGCTCATTTAAACATTCATTTTTGCTGAGCATTTATGATAGCTTTCAAATCACAAAGCTACAAGGTTTACTACAGGGGCAATGCACATGGACATAAGAGTTTTTGTTGAAGCTATTTTATAATTTACAGAGAAAAGGTCATATAATTATGGATACTTTACAAGGAGTACAAGGCACAGCAAAATCAGTGGCAAAACTGAAAACATGTGATTGTTCTTTCCTGAAGTCCAACATTTCAATAAAAGTAAAATAAAAATGTAGGAAATGCAACCAAATCTTTCCTGTGTGGACTATTGTAGATCCATAGCATACTTTGCCAAAAATAATTACTTTTTTATTACAATGGTGGCTTTTAAAATATGTAGCAGTTAGAACAGCAGTTTCCAAGAATATACTCTCATCATTTTCCTTAAGTGCTAAACCTGGTGAATCTGTTTCCTTTCAGTTAGTTTTGTCAGCCCCTCAGTAAGCAACAAAAATCATTACTCATCCTCACTTTATTGCCACAGGTCTGATCCTCACCACTACAAAGGAGAACAGGCTAAAAAGTGATCGTTGCTCTCTAATGAGCACATACTTTTGGGATGAATCTTGTTCACATTCCTCCATCTAACTAATGTCCTAACTAATGAATCTGAAATAAATTCCCACCTTTCATGGCAGGTTGCAGCAAGCATTACCCTGTTTTCCACCAGGTCAAAGAGAATCGGATTCACACTATGAGATTCCTACATTATTTCATTATTTATTATTATTATTATATTATTATTTCCTACATTAAAACTTGGGCTTAGCAAAGTACTTGACATGCAAATGAAACTTTTAAGACATTTAGGATTCCTTTCAGGACTAAAAAAACCTCACCCCTCTTCGCTGTGGTATATACCATATCCTGATATGTTAGCAAGAGTCTCTGAACTTAGACCTTGTTCCCAGGCCACCTGGGACATGCTGTACTCATTCTCACTCATCCTTAAATCAGAAAGGACAGTGATGGTTAACCCTGGGGCAGAAGGCGCTTATGACACACAGCAGAGGATCCACTCCATTAGGTACAGCTGACATGGCCTGCTCTAAGTCATATTAAGCCAGGCTCCAGCCTGGCCAAGTTTCAAAGTGCCTTTGTTCTTCAACTCAAACTAAACACTTGTTAGTCCTGGAGTACATAGACATTGGCTGAGAAAGCCTTTGTGATACCAAGCTCACACACCATACAAGTTTACTATATGAAGAATGCTACCTGTTCACTTATGTTTCAGTTACAAGCACCAAATTGAAAAGGGTAAAAAAACCCAACAAACCAATCCTTAAAGTATAAACCACCAACAGCCTATTATAAATAACCACTATCTACAATTTTATAAATTAAGTACTTAGTGTTTGTACATCACTATCTATGTACTATGTTTGTTATAGTTGTTACAGGAGATAAATGGGGAGAATAACTTGCTGTTATGCTAAAAGGTTGAATATTGACTTGAAAACAAGGACTCGTGGTCCAATGAAACAACATTCTCTGCAGCTAGAAGTGCTAATCTGACTTCATCTGAATTGAGTTAGTAAATATTTGCAAAACTTGGCAGCTTAGGTGGCTTAATTAAGAAAACACTTGCTTTTCACCTTTAGGAATTAATTTCCTCCAGGGTCAGAGTTTGGTGGTCTTACAGCTATTGCACAAGCTTCTACACAATTTGGAATGATTAGTGATCTCTGTTCAGAAAAATTATGAGGTGCTATAAGGAAAAATTAACTGAATTCACACAATTTGAAAACTCTGAGTACCTTTTCTCTGCATTTTTTTTTTTAGAAAAATATGGCATGATCTGCTTACATTTATTTCATAGATAACTTGTATATGAGTAACCTACAAAATTGGACAGAAGTGTCGGGGCAGACAGCAGGCCTGATTGCAGCCGAGCTCTCTTCTCGCAAGACTTAGGCCCTGACAATATTCTGCTGTTCCCATGAGAAAGGAAAAGTTACTCATGCTGAGAGAATCCTAATAATCACATTCTCAAAACACAGTGGCCTTGTTGATAGGGGTACAGGCTACCCTAAACCAAGAAGCAGTTATGGGAAGGTATTTGGGAGTAACGGAATATTTTAAGAACCAACCATAACAAGATGGTCAAAACCAGCAGGTGTGTGGATACTTTTAGGCATTAAAGGTAAACGAAAGATATGTAGCTGTAAGGTAGGTTTATCAGAACTTGTTATAATTACTAACCAATCAATATGGTTTGAACAGTGTGTGTAACCAATTAGTGGTTTTTTAGCTTGCCATGTTTGCAGTAATAAAGGTACAGAATCTGTGTGATTTCACCTAATAAATGGCTTCACCTAAAATTCATATCGAATTGTGTGTTACTCTCTGCTGGTCGCCACACAGAAGTAGTATCTCATATGGTATCTGTCCCTTCTACAGGTAACACCAGGTCCAACTGAAATCTTACAGATATGAATTGCTGGACAAGAGACTGGCACTTCAAACGCCACTGACCAGTACAACCCCTGAGCCCCATACAGAAAAATTACCCACTATTTTTCTGCTATTCTTGACTCCAATATTAAACCCCAGCTCCCCCCACCCCCCAAACCAGAAATGTGTAGTTTTATCACACTGGTGAGTAGTTCTGAATATTTTTAGTGACTTTTTTTGATCACTAAACAATATACTTTAGATCGTATTCCGCACTGTTTCACTCAGTGCAGAACTTTGAACAATTACAACTGAGAAAAAAATTTGCCTCTTTGAAGATACCGCTCTGAGTGAACTCCTGCCTCTGAGCCTCTGTCCACTTCCAGATAGGCACTATGGCAACAGATTCCATGTAACATCCAGTGCTACAACTCAGGTAGCAATAAAGGCATTTATTTGCAATGAGAAGTTTGCTTTGTGATCAATTTTTTATTTTGCACTAATGTGAGTAGCATTGGAAAATGCACACACCCTGGACAGAACCTGAGCACTTACTTTTCCTGTCTTTTTGTGATACATTGTTGACCTACTTCCAAAGCAGGACCACAGTCACGTGTTATGATGCTTTTAACCAAAGACACTTCTAATTTAATGATAGTATGTTAATTGAAGTATTGATAGCAAGACCTTTTGAGGCAGAACAAGTGTTCTTTTAAGATAAAGGAAGTCAAGAACATTCCTGAACACATTGAAGGTTCAGCTGGCCCTGTGTGGAGCCAGGAGTTGGACTCTATAATCCTTATGAGTCCCCTCCAGCTCCAGATATTCTATGATTCAAGAAGCCCAGGCAACTGTACAAGTTTTAATATGAATATGGAGATCTCACTGTGCCCTAGGTAAGTTACCATTTCCTTACCTCAGCTTCTGATATACTACATATACAGCTGATAGGATATCATGGAGCTTAAATTACAAATCTTTCTATGAATAGATTATCAGATGGACAATATTTTATTATATACAATCCCCTACAGAAAACGATGTACTTGAATACTTTGGAAGCACCTGATCATTTCTATTGCCTGTACTTTATAATAAATTATCTATTTTTGTTTTAATTAGGGGCCTCAATCAGAAAGAACTTAATATTTACCCACTATCAGTAAGCAGGATGAATTTGCTGTCTTTGGGAAAACAAAACAAATCAAAAGAAGCCCAAACAAAAACCCCAAAACCAAACCAAACCAAAAAGAAACCAAAAAAACCCACCATATGCTGAAAAAAAAGTCAAACTGATTATTCCAGCTTCACTTCATAAGAAGCAGTGTTAAAAGCATGAGTCATATAAGATCTTTCTTAGAACTGCTGGTGCGATGGCTCTATTCC
>VZTU01030858.1:3611-47689 GCA_013400835.1 Zapornia atra | reverse complement strand
AAGTCTCATTAAACTCAGTTGGGAGAACCAGCAACAGTCAACGCAGGGACATGAACAGTGAGAGAGTCAGGTTCAGAACACTTCTGGTTTGAATTCACAGTAAGAGCAAAGAGAGAGAGGGAGACCCAGGCGTCAAGAAATGGACAAGAGGAGAGAAAGCACAAGGCTGGGGTTGAATTTACAGTCGGGTAGGTCCAAAAACGCTGGACAAAGGGTCTGATGTGGAGGTTGTCCCCTCTCCCCCCACACACACACAGACACAGCCTGCAGCTCACCCGGCGGTGCAGCGGGGAGCTCTGGCTGCTCCTCCGTGGGGCTTTTATTGCTGGTGAAATCAGACAGCAGGCTTGCTTGGGGTGGGGTGGGGGGGTTGGGGAAGGGGCACTGTCTGGCCCAACCTGACACGTTCTCCCATCGGGGAGTTGGGTTTTTGGGGGGGTAACACCTCTCGATCTGCTGGAGAACAGGCGCAGAAGACAGGCGACTAAGCAACGCGCGTGGGTTTCGGAGGAGGAAACCCTCACAAGCGTCCTGCCCGCTGCAAGGCAAAGACCAAGAGGGGTTCCTCTCGGCTCACAGCGTTTACCAGGTCCCAGTGAGTGCAAACAAAGACACCTTGGAGGAGCTCCAGCCCCGGGGCTGGGCGCTGCGGGGGTGCCGCTGCGTGGAGAGGGACTGCATAGACACATTGGCCGGTGGTGGAACACTTCTGCGCCGGTGGCAGAGCTCTGCCCCAGCACGTTTTGGTCCCTTCGGCCACTGGAAGGGAACCCACATAGGGGAAGGGGGGACCTTCTCCTCTGAGAGGGCTAGTAGGAGTGGTAGAGCCAGTGTCACGGTGTCTCACCGGTGTCCGGCTGTCACCAAACGTGACTCTCTGGGCTCAGACACCCAACAGCTCACGTACTGGGTGAGCTAACGGAGAAGAGCTGCTGCAGGGACCCAGTAACAGTCATGGGATGGGCACCAGAGTGGGGTGGATCACACCTCCGGGGGGACCCAGACTGGTGGCCTGCTGGATATGGGCAGCTTTGGACTCTCCAGATGAGTGGGGACCTCCCAGCTCAAACCACCGGTGATGATTCGGAGCCAGACTGGACCTCCTTTTCCTTCGCAAAGGAGGAGAGCCCAGGGCTGGAGCTGTGAAGGTATTCAAGGGGACATTGGCTTGCCTGCAGGTATCAGAGCTGGGAATAGTCCCTTTGAAATTTCTCTAGAAAAAAAACCTATTGCTTTGTGGCAGAAAGGAGAGACTTTCTGCCTGAGGAAACGGATCTGCAAGAGAGCTGTGAGAACACAACCCCGCGTCTCGGAGCCTGCCCCAGGCTCCAGACCTGACAAGATCCCCTTTGGTGGGAGAACCAGGGAGGAGGCTTATCCTGACAACGCAGAAGCTCGTTTCTGGCATTGCTGGCCATTGCACTGCCAGCATGGAACATCCTATTAGGAAGCCAACATCTGCAAACAGCTGGCTGTGACCCAACCCCTTGATACACTGGGAACTGGGTGGCGTGGATGCTGCGTGCTCCTACAGACCAGGGGCACTCGTACACCCCTCACATTCCCATCTTCCCAGAGAGTGGAGGGACTGGGGAAGACCCAGAGCTGTCTGGGGGTGATGTTTGATGTGAAGCCATCTCAAGCAATGTGGGGATGTCCTTCTGCAAGAAGCAAGATAGGCTTTGGAGGTAAAGCAGGGCTGATCTAGCTGACATGAGAACGACAAAGAGAAGAGGAGAGGATCAGCAGTCTAGAAAGCTGCTCTGAGGGCATGGTCAGGACATGACCACTCTCAGCAAGGAGTTTTGGATTCAGTTCCAGCTTGTTCAGACGTATCAGGGAGCATACTGAGGGAGGTACTGGCTGCTCCTGGGACAATGGGGATGGTGGTGATTAAAAATGAGGCAGGAGAGTCAGGAGCGCTGGGACAGAGGAACAGCAGGACACAGGCAACACGAGCAGGTCTTTAGCAAGGGGTCTTGATGAAAAGCAACTCTAGAAAGTGGCTCTCAAGAGTTAGGGTGGGAGGCTGGGCTGGAATAGCGGCGAGTTGGGCCTGCTCACATGCAGGACAGGAAGGAGGGCTGCCACGGCACCTCTGCAGAGCTTCTTGGTAGGAACAGAGCAGAGGAGGCCCCACAATCATGGAGCAGAGGCACCTGCCTGAGGCCCAGACCCACCCGAGGACCCAAACACAGGAGCACTGTGGCCGGAGGGGCACGGATCTCATGCTGGCCCATGCTGCACTTGCAAAGGCTGGGACCAGGTGCAGGAGCCTTTGTGGAGCTGAGGTGGGCAGCGATGCTGTCAGCACCCCAAGCAGGAGGAGCAAAGACCCTGGTGCCTTCACCTCAGAAGATGCTTCCCTAGTAAGGAGGGTGCTAGGGATGCCCTGGAGTGAGCTGGGAGAGGATACCAAGGAGGCAGCTGGCAGGACCAACAGCTCTCAGGATACACATTTTACTGGCCAGTTCACACTGAACCAGAACAAGCCCTTGACTGGACCCTGCAGCAACGTCTGATGATAAACTAGAGGAAACCTGTCGCCCTGAAGAGGTTTGGTGTGCACCCTCTCACTGGTAAAAAAGGGGAATTCCATCCATCCTGCCTCCTGAGAAGAGCCCCTGGTCCACAGTCTCCCTGGGAAACGTGTGGAGCTAGTTGGCATGGCAACAGAGGATACTGGTGTAACTTACTGGGGACCATCAGCTCATCCAGGAACTCCTGCCTACCCTGTCCTATCTAGCTTAAGAAAAATTCCTTATGGACCTGCAACTATTCCTAGGTGGGGCAGAGGGAAATCCAAGCCCTCTCCTGTCCCCTGCCAGCTCTCATTCCCCCTCCCAGCCCACACCAGCCTCATGCCTCCCCAGGAAAGCTGGGAGGCAGCTCCCTGCACAGCATCCAACGCCCTCCAGAGATCTTTGGTCGCGTTGCTCCTGCGCTCGCTGCCTGGAGCAAGCTGTAAAGTGCCACTGAGAGGGGCAGGGGGGTGGGTCAGTCGGTCCTTTCCATGGGCAGAGCTCGTGGGCAGCAGGGCTTGGGGAGCCACTCTCTGCAGGGGGTTGTGGTGTGACATGAGGATGGGCAGAGGGGACTTCAGCCTTAACCAGGGGACAATTGCAAAGCCTGGCTCAGGATGACAGCAAGCATCGAAGCAGGACAGAGTGACACCAGGCTGCTCTGTTGGAGCCAGTCCCAAGCAGATTGCTTTCCTGGGCGGTGCTGAGCCCCCCTCTCACCCCACTTTTGCTGCTGCAGACAGCAAAAGCTCAGGGTGCTGAGCACCCTGTGTGTAACATTCAGTGCTCAGGTGCAGCATCGGCCCCGCTTACCGACAGAGAAGCCACAGAGCTTTCCCCTCCCTTCGTTTCATGGTCATATGTACAGAGCTGGGCTGTTCCTCACATCCACATCCACCTGTCTCCACGTAATGCAGATGTATAAGAGCAACAGTTTGGTTCCTGTCTGGAGTGTGGGAAGCTGGGGGTGATCTTCCCCCGGCACGCTGCCAACGGCGCAGCCGGCTGCCGCTCGGCAGTGGCAGGAGCTGAGTGGGACTGTGTGAAGAACGACACCCCAGGGCTGTGGAACGCCACATCTCACACCCAGAGTGAGACAGGAGTGCTGACAGGGTGAGGGGAACAGGCCCAGCTGGGTCGGCATCTGACAGGGATGGCATCCAGCCTGGAAGGGATGGTGGAGGAAAGCAAACCCGCTCACAGCAAGTGGCAAGAGGGGCTGCTTAGACCTTCCCTGGCATCAGGGCAGCCTGCTTAGCCTGATACTCCTTACACATGGAAATTGCTGGAGCCCATCAGTGTCCTCTGTTTGCCCATGTTTGCTTGGACATGCCTAGAGCACGACTCGGTTGCCCTCACGTGGGTGATTTGCCATTAGAGATGCTCCAGCTCTTCCCACCACTGGCCTGGCTCTCCCATAGGTCTTGAATCATATTGGCCAGCCCCGTGTGGCAGGTGTCCCAGAGCATCTCTAATGTCCCTGGACCCCACATGTCCTTGTCACCACAGCTCTTGGCAGGTTAGAGAGATGACCTGTTGTTTCAGCAGAGACACCGACCACGTGCAGTACTTGGAGACTGACACATGAGCCAGCACGTCACACTAAGTGCCATCAGCTCCAGAGCTGGCTGAGCAAAGGTGGAGGGGACAGTTGGGTTATAGTCAAGCCCAAACTCTGAGGGTGAGTTTTTCATGGGACAGAAGTATTTTATTAGCCCTGACTGAGCCTCCAGGAGACAAGGTGTCAACCTCCTTGGCCATTCCCAGGACATGCCCTCGAAATGCCAGTCTGGCACCTCTGGGCTGTCTTGGCCCAAGGGTGAGACCCCAGGACCTGAGTGCACACCCAGCTGGTGATGAGAGGCTTCATCCATCGAGCAGGTAAGAGTATTGAGGTCTGGAAAGAGGTGGGTGAGCTCCTGCCTGGGCCAGATCTGAGCACAAACCACAGGAACCTGTGTGTCTCCATCGTTTTGCTCCAGCACTGCTGAGCAGAGGGCAGGCACCTCCAGGAGAGGCTGGTTATCAGCATGTGGCCACACAGTGCCAGCACGTGGGAGAGGCTGGAACGGGGAGCAGTGCATCCAGTTGTGGGGAGGATTCCTGAAGAGCAGGAATCATGGCAGTTTGGCTGGGTCACTTGCTAAAAAACACCTGCATTTTATGTCACCATAGCATAGGGGGTGGTTTCTGCTGGACAGTGGAGTGCTTGGGGGATGCTGGGCAAATCCCAAGAGAGGGAGAAGCACCATCAGCAGCACAGCATCTCAGTGGGTGTCTGCAAGGCTTCCCTGTCATGCAGGGAAAGGCCACAGTCCAGGTTGCTCAGATCCAGAGCAAAGCTCTAGATCAAAGGGATGCAGTGAAGAAGAAGAAGGTGAAGGGAGTGTACCTTTCCTCCTCTAAGGTGAACTGTCTCTCCTTGCTGCTCCTGCTCCATCCCAGGGAGCTCTGCAGTCCCTGATGGATGCACTGTGAGGCCATCAAGTCCCTGGGCAGTCCAGCACCCTCTGGCAGTCAGACAAACTTCTATGCCTCCAGGTTTCACTGGGCCCATCGAAACACACTCAGTCCTGGCACTGCTGCAGAAAAGATCTAGGTCAAAGGTGACAGAGCAGACCTGGCATGCTGGAGGGTTTGGCTGGCTGCTGCCTACTGGATCCAGGGCCGTGGGGAGGTCAGACAAGCCCCTGCTTCTCCTGCCCGTGGATTAGTGAGGAGCCCTGGTGACCCACAGGGTGATGCAGGGCTCAGTTTCTGTGAGTGTTAGTGCAGTGGGAAATGGCAGCACACCCCTCAATGGCAGGTCCTTGAAACTCAGTCATTCTGGGTGTTCTTGAGCTGTTTTCTGCAGTGGTTGGTGGGAAACCAACGCCAGTGGGGCCAGGAGGAGCAAAGGTAGAAGTGACCCTCCAGGTTCTTGGACCCATCTTCTGGTGAGGGCATTTGCTTTTGGGTTTGCTTTTCATGTGGTGGCCTCAAAAACATCACATGACCAGCTGAGACTAAGCCTCTTCCAGTTGCTTTGTGCTTTACCCTTTTGGCCAAGGACTGCAAAGCCCCTCACAGGCACAGCTGCCTCACAGGTGTTGTGGGAAGGAAGACAGTGTGGGTTTATCTGATGCAGAAAGAGAGGCACAGAAAGCTGAGACAACACAAACCACCACGTTTCCAGCCCTGACACTGTGGGATGTTTGACTCTGTCTTGAAGGCCCAGTGTATGAAATGGAGGAAGCTCTAGGATTTGCCTGGCCAAGTCTTCAGTTTGTGCAGCACATGTGGGTGTCTCCCTCAGCATGGCCAAGTCTGCTGCTGGGTGGCACTGGCAGGCTGCTGTACTCCTTCCCCAGAGGGGTGGGCTGATGTCCAAGAGCACTGGAGCATCTGCAAGATTCATAGTGGGACTCTTCCCCACCCCCTTCAGGGGTCAGACCTGACCTAGTCCACCTTTCTGTGGCAGCTCTGGTGAGAGGGGCTTAGCCTGAGCTGTCCCAGCATTTTCTAGGCTGATGGGTTTTGTCTTCCTTCAGCTCCAAAGGCACAGGCAGAAGTGGTGGGGAAAGCCAGGTGCTCTCAGCCAGGGTCTTGACATGCCTTGGTCTCACAGCACCTCTCAGTCTTCTACGGCTCCAGGGATCACTGCCAGCCATCAGCAGTTCCTGCCCAGTAATACTGTATGCTGATTTGGCTGGAGATTGGTGGGACTAACTGGAGTCTCCTCACTCCTGCTCAGTCTCTCGAGGTGTGATGCCACCTTGAAGGTCAGACCTAGTGATGGGCAGGGAGCAGCTTCCAGGGAAGGGGAAATGGAACATTATGAGCTCCAGGGCTTTTGTTTGGATGGTCTTCAGCCCCTCAACGCCCTGAGGTTCTTTCTTGGTGTTGCAGATGAAACATGACCTGGCCAAACTCTCCCTGGAGTCACCTCCCACAGACATCCCAAGAGGTCCCATGCTAATTCTAGCTCTGTTCCTCTGGCTGCTCCCCAGGGCAAAGAGCCGAAATTCCCACTTGAGTCTGTCTATTGCCCAGTCAGTGCACACTCCACTCTGCAACATTTTTCACTTTGCTGTGGATCATGGTAAAAAAGCCTCCATGGAAGGGGGGAGCCAGACCCTCCTTGCCCACCTCTGAAAGCTGAATGCTGGTTTTGGATGCCTGTACCCTTCTGAGTGACGGTGCATGTAGGATTGGGTTAGTTTATCCTGCCAGGCCATAAGCACTTGGGTGATCTTAAGCATTTTCCCTTCTTACAACTGCTTTCATGCTCAGAGTTGGTAGCCAAATATTTTCTTAAGCTGGGCCCACGTTCCCTCTGTCCCTGGAACACATGATAAGCACGTAGGATCACTGGGGGTGCTGTTTGAAAGGGCTGTGATGAAGGCTGATGCTCGTCCCGTTGCAGTCTGGTGGTTGTGGTGATATGTGCTCGCTGCAACTCCTGAGTGAGGCCCAGGTGCCATTTTTTAAGTAGACCCTGGGCCAAGAGAGTGCCCTGAAGCATCGCTCCTTTGGGAATGGGATAGCAGAGTTGCCCACTGTTGGACAAATTGCTAAAGCTGCAGTTTGTGTAAACGTCTTGCAGCTTGGGAGGCTTCCCCAAACCTTGATTCCATTGCCTTTGGGAAGTAAGAGCCTTCTTGGGAAGGGAAACTATCTTGGATCTCCAAGGTTGATTATTTTTTTCTTGATGTAGCCAGCTTGACTATATGGTAAGAGTAAGGGGACCAAGGCAGAGGTGGGAGGGTGTTTCTACTCCCAGGGTTGGTCACAACCCAGTAGAGAAATGCAGAAAGAAACCACCATGAAATGAAAACGCAGCATGTGTCAAGCTCTGCTAAGCCTGCTGCTGGGTGATCATTTCTTGTTGGCTTACATTACCAGGACAGGCTCCTCCTGGCCCTCAAGGATGTCCTAACCTCTTGCAACCATGGTAGCCATGGCCTGGCAAGAGGGAGTCATCTGGTAGAGATATGTCTGGTTTGGCTGAAGTCAGTGGCCAACCTCCCACTGACTTCACTAAGACCACCGTCTGGACAGGATACTTGTTGCAGAACAGTGAGTTTGCTCGTGGTCCCCAGAGCTTTGCTTCATTAGCCAATGTGGCTAAAAATGCCCTGAAGGAAAACCCAACCTGCCACTTGGAACTGTTTGGCTGCACGTAAACGCTTGGAAAAAACCTCAAAGAAACCAAATAGAACCCTCCAAAACGACTAGTTGTAGGAGAGGGAACGGCAGCCTCTACTGAAGGAACAGTCAGGGCAGATTCCAGAGGAGCCAAACAGCCCCTCACCAGCTGTACTAGGAGAGAAAACCAGAAGAGATGTCGCATTGTCGGTAGCAAAACGACGCACACCCACGGTCATGCTACCTACAGAGCACAGAAGTTTAGAGTCAGGGTGACAGAGCTGGGTGTGAGCAGGCTCACACTGCTCCTACTGTATTATCCTTCGGAAGATCACTGGCTTTGAGTAGGCAGTACGTGCACAGCAATTAAAAGATGGTGGTGCATTGTCTTGGCCCCACCTCAGATCTCAGTGGACTCTATTCTCTCCAGCCTGGAGGGAGTCCATGTCTTTTTCTCCTCGGTGTGGGGGGGGCTGGTGGCCTTTGTGTTCATCTCGTTCACCTTGTGCTCCAGCAGCTGGTTCTTCTGGTACATCTCCACGTAGTTGAGCTGCAGCTGCTTCTGGTACTTGATGACTTTCTCCTTCTCCTCTTGCCACGTGCGCCGCTCCTCCTCAAAGTCCATCACCTGCTGCTCCCGCTGCTGCCGCTCCAGCTTCAGCTCCGTCTGGAGCCGCTCCACCTCCTTCCTCAGCATGTTGACACTGTCCTCGCTCTGCCTCTGCATCTTGGCCTCGTCGCTCTCACAGGCCAGGGGGTCCCGCAGCTTCTCGCCCAGGTCCCCACCAAAAGGCCCCGGGGGTCCCATGCTGGCAAGCGTCCGCTTCAAGCCGGAGACCTCCAGCTCACAGTGGTTCAGCTTTTCCCTCAGCACCTGGACCTCGCTCATCTTGCGCTGCAGCTCGCTCTCACAGATCTCCAGGTTGACGCTCTTGGAGCTGTAGGAGTCCTTCAGAGTGAGGATCTGCTCCTCCTTCTCCCGGAGGAAGTTCTTGCCTTCCTTGAGCTGCGTCCGCAATCCCACGATCTCGTTCAGCTTCTGGGAGACGTCTGCCTGGGAGTCCTTCAGCTGCTGCTTGAGCAGGGAGATCTCACCTGCCTTCTGGCACACCTATGGGGAGAGCATCCGTGAGGCAGGAGCGAGGTCATGAGGCAGCTGCCACCCCTGCATGTCCCCTGCACTGCCCATGAAACCTCTACATGGCCTCACGTCGGCAGGAGGCTCGGGTAGCGGAGGAAACAGCCAGCAGTGCTGCTCAGGGACCAAGTTCCAGCCTTCACCAGGACCCAGACCATACCAAAGACCTAGAGGCTGTCCCCATGTCAGTGGGGGAAATTTGGTGTTTCTTCATGACTCTCAGGAACCGGATTCTGTCCCACCTGGAGCTGACCAAACAGCTGTGGCCCTCACCAGTGGCGAGCAGACACTGATACCTCCCTCCCTGCATTCATCTTACTCAGCTAACCACAAGCCTGCAGTGCTTGACTCCAAACCCTCTGCTCTCAGCAATTTTCCCACTGACCTCAATGGAATCTGGACCTTGAACAAGCCTGAGACAGAAACATCTCAGCCCCACAGACCACCCAGGCTCACCTGAGCACTGGGAGAGTAGGACAGGATGCAGACAGTAGATACTTACTTGACCTATGATCTTTTCCTTCCCAAAGACTCCTGAAGAACCCACATGACTAAATTTTAGGGTTCATAGGGTTCACGTCACTGGGGACAGCCCAGGGACTGGTAGTGAATGAATTCTTTTGGTGCAGGGCATGGAGAGTGACAGCCCCTCTGCCAAAAGACCAAGGAGAGAACTGTAACCCACCCTTGCTGAAGTGGGACTGCTGTCCTTGGGCAGTGGGGTTTGGGGTTGCACCCTGACTGGCTCAGGTCTCACCCATGTGGTAGGGCACACAAGCCCAGCAGAAACACCCTTGCTGTGGTGTCTATTTGCCTTACGTAGGTGTCACCATTCAGTGTGACCCTCCTCTGCACCTGTGTAGTCCACCAGAGGTGACAGCTGCATGAATAGTTGTGGGTGTTGGAAGTGAACCATAAAAACCACCAGATTTCCCAGGAACACTGTGGTTTTCAGGGCTCTGCACAAGCAGATCTGATCCATCTACCAGGGACCCTTGCAGAGACAAACAGTCCCTAGCTGTGTTGGCAGGAGTCTGGGCTGTGGAACTATCAGTGATCAGAGAGCGCAGGCTTAATTAAAGCCTGGAGGAAGCCACCTCCAGACTGGTGTGTCCAGTCCTCCTGAAGCTGAAGAGCTAGGAGATGTACCCCATCAGTTCCTACTGGTAGCAGCTTTCCCTGGAACTGGCAGCTGTGGTGGCTCCCCATGCAGACCTAACTCTGTGAGTATGCATATGCACACCCCCACTTGCCTGCAGTGGATGCAGAACTGTATTGCTCTGGTTTAGCTGTAGTTAAAGTGGTGTAGTTACTGCCTAGCTAAAAAAAAAACCTGGCACAATTTCCTGGAAGAGCTCTCTGTGGGCTAGCTCTGCTCAAAAGGCAGAGATATGGATGATGGAGGACAGCTTAGAGAGGAATCAGCTTTTAAATTAAAACACTTTTGGCCTCTACTTGGGTGCTGTAGAGATCTAGTCCATGGAGCCTGGAGAGCAAGTCAACAAGTGTAGGTACCAAGTTTAGGCTCCTTGACCCACAAGCTGAGCATCTGTCTTTACAGTGATATCACTGGGTTAGCTGTTGCAGAGACAACTACAGCAGTGAAGCAAATCATCAAAAGCCCATCTACAGTTTTCCTGGTGCAAAATCAGGGAACTTCCCAGACCTAACTTGTTGGAGGACACAAAAGACTAAGGGCAGAGCAGCTGGCCAAAGGAGGCATGATGTGGGACAGTGGCAACCTGCTTGTTCTGGGATGTAACTTGCAGAGATTTTACAGCAAGCCTCTAATAAGCTCTGCTGAACATCTGCAAACAGCACGTTTCAGAGCCTAATTAATCCCAGCTTCATTGACTTTCCATTAGGATTATCAGAAGAGGGTTGCCTTGATTCTAGAGCTATGTTTTGCTTCTGCACTCTTAATACATTTAAAGTTTCTAGCCAGTCCATGGAAGGATTAAAATTCTTCACATGATCAAGCTGGGGGGAAAAAAGAAATGTTAGCACTGGCTATGCAAACAGACTTTGATAAAATGCTCTAAAAATAGAAACAGTAGGAAAAAATACCTTGGACTTGAGAACTAGAAAGAGGAATTTGCCTTTCAGCCTTTTAAGAGAGATAAACTTATTAGTAACTGAAAACAGCGTGTTCCAGTGGAAAGCATGAGGTAGACTTGGTTATCAGTATGGATTCTTGGCTCACTTGCTTTATATCTTAAATAAATTAAAAAAAAAAAAAATCAAATACTTGAAAAGCAGTTTCAAGGTTTACCCAAATGCAAAGAAGAATTTAATTAAAATAGACTTAAACCCATTTTTGGGTGGCACAAATACCTCCATGGAAAGATTTGTATTCACTAGGACTGGATTCAGATGTCACAAGTTGGAGTGACCAAAGTGAGAAGCCAAATGATTAACTTAATTATTGACCATGCACAAAAGAAATAATAAAGGTTGTAACTGAGTTTAATTGAAAGATACAAGCTTGGGGCTCAGATAAATGAAGAGGTGACTGAAGTATCACCTGATACTCTGAGGCCACCAACCCATAGCCATGATCTGTGAGGTCTGCTTTGGGCAAATAGGGGGTGCTTTGGCTTACCAGTGGCCACCAACCCACAGCCATGATCCGTGGGGTCTGCTTTGGGCAAATAGGGGGTGCTTGGGGCTAAAAGAGGCCACCAACCCATAGCCATGATCTGTGAGGTCTGCTTTGCGCAAATAGGGGGTGCTTGGGGCTAAAAGAGGCCACCAACCCATAGCCATGATCTGTGAGGTCTGCTTTGCGCAAATAGGGGGTGCTTGGGGCTAAAAGAGGCCACCAACCCATAGCCATGATCTGTGAGGTCTGCTTTGCGCAAATAGGGGGTGCTTGGGGCTAAAAGAGGCCACCAACCCATAGCCATGATCTGTGAGGTCTGCTGTGGGCAAATAGGGGGTGCTTTGGGCTAAAAGAGGCCACCAACCCATAGCCATGATCTGTGTGGTCTGCTTTGGGCAAATAGGGGGTGCTTTGGGTTACCAGAGGCCACCAACCCATAGCCATGATCCGTGGGGTCTGCTTTGGGCAAATAGGGGGTGCTTTGGGTTACCAGAGGCCACCAACCCATAGCCATGATCCGTGGGGTCTGCTTTGGGCAAATAGGGGGTGCTTTGGGTTACCAGAGGCCACCAACCCATAGCCATGATCTGTGAGGTCTGCTTTGGGCAAATAGGGGGTGCTTTGGGTTACCAGAGGCCACTGACCCATAGCCATGATCTGTGAGGTCTGCTTTGGGCAAATAGGGGGTGCTTTGGGTTACCAGAGGCCACCAACCCATAGCCATGATCTGTGTGGTCTGCTTTGGGCAAATAGGGGGTACCAGAGCCCTCAGTGAAAATCTCACTCGGGTCTGCTCCAAGGCTCTTACCTCCCACTTGGTCTCTTCGATCTTTGGGAGGAACTCAGCCTGCTCCTTCTTGAAAGCCAGGAATTTCTTCTCCAGCTCCTCCCGTTGCTGGAGGAGCTGTCCCATGTCGTCTTGGAGTTTTTTTTTCTCCTGCTGGAGCTTGAAGATCTGGAGCTGCAAAGCCTGCTGAGCCCGCTGCGCCTTCTTGGAGACCTGTTGCAACTTGTTGGCGTAGTTTTGCCTCAGGTCCTCCATCTCCCTCTCCCAGATCTTCTGCTTCTCCTCGAACACTTGGAAGATGGCTGCCTCGCTTTTGTCCAGGTTCCTTCTCATCTGCAGGACCTCCTGCTCCTTCTCCCACAGCCGATCTTCCAGGTCCTGGATGATGTCGTCGGTTGAAGGCGAGTGGAAAGGCATGGTTTCGTTCAGGTGGTTCAGCCTGCTGAAGGAGGAGGTGCTCTTGCTCGAAGACCGCCCGCTGTCTGAGGTAGATATCCCGTTGTACCCCGCCATGCTCTTGTCCACGTAGGTGGTACCGATGCGGTTGATGTGGCTGGTGGAGGCGCTCATCGGGCCCACGTGCTGGCTGTAGCCTGTCCCGTAGGTGGGCAGGCTGGTTAACGAGTTGCGCCCCGAATCGGAAAGGCCCCCCACTTGGTTTGTAGTCCTGTTAAGGCTGCTCTTGTCGAGTCCACTTTTGGGTGCGGACGGGCTATTGCTGTTGGCATGGTTCAAGCTCTTTCTGTTCTCTGTCACCCCGTTGCTCTGCGGTGGGCAGAGGTTCTGCATGGAATGGAAGTTTTTAGGAACTACTGGTTTAAAGGCTGAGGGTCTAACTAAGGGCTCATTGCTCTGCAAAAGGAAAAAGGACCACGCATCAAACATAGCAGGAAGCTTGGTAACAACACACAGAAGAGAGACATTGGCACAGGCTGGGGCTGACAGGGCTCAAATGGCTTGTGCTAGCTCCATATTTCTCAGTCTTATTACCCCCCTGGGCCATTTGGGATTTACCATGAGGGACCTGTGGTCACTCGTAGGGCAACACTTTTTCTTCCCTTGCCTCAGCTTGTAAAAAATAACCTTGACTCACCCCAAATCTGTGTGGTTTTTCCCTAGAATACTCCTTGGCTCCTCTCAGTGCTCTTTGCGAGATGGAGGGCTGCCACCTGCCTACCAGACCTGCTCAAAACAACTCTTTAATATTAGCAGATTATATCTTGATGGACTTCTAGTGTTGAGGGCACATTTCTTTTTTACTGAAAACTGCCTCAAACCCTTGGATCAGCAGCTAGTTTTGCCCCAGGATCACCATGTTACCCTCCTGCTGGCAGTCATCTCTTCCCTGCATGGATATCATGTCCTGCTTGTGCTTGGACAGGAATAGGTAGGAGCTGTGACCCCAGCAGCAACACTAGGCAAGGAACATACTGAAGCTGCTCTTCATTTGAACATTGGTGTTTCCTGCGACCATAAGCAATGCTGGGGGAAGAATGGACCACAGCTGTACAGGATTTGGAAAGGATTTTAAAGCCTTCCACACTCCTCATCCTGTGGATGCACTGCAGAAACATGTTTTTCCTCAACATGGGATTAAGTCTCCCTTGCTGCAGGTTGGGTTTCAGGTGAATATTAACCCACAGGAAGTTGCTTTGTATTAGCAAAGATGTTCTGAAAATACCTTCCTGGAGAAACAGAACAGGCCCTGGTGAGCAGGTAAGGTTGGAGACCAGGAATCTGGCACCTGGCGTGTGGGACTGAGATGGACTATAGGGGCAGGTGGATTAACAACCCAGGAGACGAGGCCACCAAACACTGCAGAAATAGTGCCACACAGAGCAGCATCCCCAGGGCACAAATTATGGGAGCTGCTGGGGCAGAGCAGCAGGCTATATAAAACGTTGCTGGATCTGGAGCTCTGCTTCTCCAGGCCTGGGAGATGTTTGCTCCCTGAAGCTGATATGAAGCCTGTGAAGAATGGGCTTGGATGGGTGATAACACAAGGACAGTTTTGAAGCCTTGTCTCTTTGTTCCTCATAAGGGGCACTGGGATTTTTGGACAGATGCTGTTTTCAAGCAACACCTTTTGGTGGCAGTGAGGAGATTGCCTGTAAATGGCACAAAACATGAGAGTGGGACTCAGATGCTGGACCTATCAAAATGAGACCTGACTCCATCTCCCTCCCTACCCATTGGGAATGTAGGCACAGCATCTCAGGTAGGTTGGAGTAGCCAGTGACTTAAATACAGGCTCGAATGGGCTGGAAACTTAGCTGTGGAAGACTTATCATCATTCTGTTGGCTTCCTCAAGAACTAACATTCCCTTTTGCCCTGAAAGTGATAAAAAATTCTATTAGCTGTACGTAAAAATGATGTCATCTATGTGGGAAGTATTAGATTGTCAGGACTGCACTGTTGCCCAAAGCTTCCTGGTCTGTATTTTGAGAGGTGTGCCACGGTCATCCCACTGCTCCAGGAGGTGGGGGTTCTCACCTGGTCTAGTTTGCCGGAGATTGGCAGTATCTTTGGTGGGTTACTGGGCTCTCGGTACTGGGGAGGAGGCGGCAAGTTCTTCTCGTTGTTGGTGGTCACGTTCCCACAGATGTCCACCTTCACCTTCTCCCCCTTGCGCAGGTCGCCGTTGATGTAGAGGGAGTTGGAGACTTTCTCTGACCTGTAGGTCTTCTCCTCCCCGGAGTAGCGGTTGGAGATCTCCCGCGTGGAGTACCCGTTGCGGGGCCCCTCCGTCTGCCGGCCGCTGCTCTGCGTGCGGGTCCCTACGCTCTTCATGGCAAACTCCTGGTCGTTGGCGACTCCGCTGCCCACGCTCCCCATGGTGCGCTGGGAGGTGGGTTGGGATGGCTGAGGAGCCAAACGGTGGAAGTCCTCTGGGCTGGGATAGGTGGGGTCACTAAGGACGGGCAGCGTCTCTAGCGTGGCCATGCCAGTGCAGAGGTGAGGTGGAGGCACAGGTCAGTGGCACTGAGAAAAGAAGAGGAGAGAACTGTTAAAAGAGATGCTTTTCATCTGCCATGCCCTTTGCAGGTCGGCACCTTGCAGGGATGAGCAAATCTCTGAGCTGGGTGATGCAAGGACAGAAGCTGCCATGTCTAGTATGGAGCAGACACTGGGACAGTCTTCCTCTCCATGACCCCCAACCCGTCTTGGAGGATAAGCATGTAGTGAGCCCCCATATCCCTCTTCTATGAAAAACTGCTGCTCCTAAGCCTCTCAGTCAGCCTCACAGGGTTATAGAATCATAGAATGATTTTGGTTGGAAAAGACCTTCAAGACATCAAGTCCAATCATCTATCCAGCCCTACTAGGTCCAACGCTAGACCATGTCACCAAGTACAACATCTACTCTTCTTTTAAACACCTCCAGGTATGGTCACTCAACCACCTCCCTGGGCAGTTGTGCCAATATCTAACAACCCTTTCAGTAAAGAAATTTTTCCTAATGTCCAACCTAAACTTCCTCGGATGCAAGGACTGACCTCGGACTGACCCCCACCTCGCTACAACCACCTTTTGGTAGCTGTAGAGAGTGATGAGGTCTCCCCTCAGTCTCCTCTTCTCCAGACTAAACAATCCCAGCTCCCTCAGCTGCTCCTCATAAGACTTGGCTTCTAAAGCCTTCACCAGATTTGTAGCCCTTCTCTGGACATGCTCAAGCATCTCAATGTCCTTCTTGTAGTGAGTGGCCCAAAACTGAGCACAGTACTCCAGGTGTGGCCTCACCAGCACTGAGTGCAGGGGAAGGATCATAGAATCATAGAATCATAGAATCATAGACTGATCTCGGTTGGAAGGGACCCCATGGATCATAGAGCTCGAACCCCACTGCCACAGGCAGGGCCACCAACCTCCAGGCCTGGAGCTACACAAGGTTGCCCAGGGCCCCATCCAACCTGGCCTTGAACACTTCAGGGATGGGGCACCCACCTCCTCTCTGGGCAGCCTGTTCCAGCCCCTCACCACTCTCTCTGGAAAAAACTTCCCCCTAATATCTAATCTAAATCTTCCCTCACTTCTGTACTCCAGCTGGCCACGCTGTTCCTGATGCAGGCCAGGATGCCTTGGCCTTCTTGGCCACCTGGCCACACTTCTGGCTCATATTCAGCCAGCTGTTAATGAACACCCCTAGGTGTCTCTCCTCCAGACAGCTGTGAAGCCACTTCTCTCCGTGCCTGTAGCTTTTTGCATGAGGTTGTTGTGACCCAAGCACTGGACATGGCACTTGGCCTTGTTGAACCTCATGCCATTGGCCTCAGCCCGTCAATCCAACCCAGGTTGGGTGCTCCTAGGGCAGGGGGTTGCATGGGCTTTAGTGGGCACAGCTCTACAGCATCGGTTGGACATGGCCACTTGCAACTCTCAAGCCTGAGTTATTTCTGTCACGTTCCCCAGGTTTAAACAAGTTTGTGTGGCTGTGGGCTGTGGGCTGTGGGCATGGGGGGTTTCCATCTGTGGGCTTGTGCATTACTGCACGATGCAGTCCATCCTTTAGGGGTAATTCAACAGAGCTTAACCAACACACTTTCCATCTCTTCCTTGACTGTTGGACTTGAGCTTTTAAAGAGATGCTGCTGTCCAGGTATCATCCTAAATTTTCCTTTTAAACCTAGTCCATTTTATTCTCACCTAGGCTGTGCCTTGGATTGGCCCAAACTAGGCCAGGGAAAGTGGATAACATGTAGGTAATGGTTTTAAAAGTTTGTTTTGACCTGGTCAAAGACATTAGGACCAGTCCTCCCATGTCTGGGTGCTCTTTCTCAGCTCCTTGACCATCATAAGTCATCACATGGGGATAATTTATAACTTCCTAAAATGCCTTTCAAAAGTCCCCTCTGGAAGTCCCAGCTGAAAATCAAGGTGTTTCCTCACTCTTGGACCCAGCAGTACTGGGACCCAGTCTGCACTGCCCCACCACACTGCCAAGGGTGACAAAGTCTCTGCAGTCATTGCCCAGCATGAGGCTAGGGAGAAAACAACAACATGGATGTATCTCTCAACAGTGTTTCTTCAGTTACAGAAACCCCTGGGTTTTCTCTGTTGGGTGTACCCATAAAAAAATGAGCACTGGGGAAGCTGCTCTGTGTTGAACTGAGCTGGAGAAGAAGGAGAAGGAGGTCTTGTGGAGTGACTGAGTTCCCCACGATTCCCATTCCCTCCACTGAGGAGTTAACTAAATCCTTTGTAATACAGCCAGCCCCACAAAGGTGTAAAATCTTCTCTAAGGAAACAAAAAGACCCACAACAATTCATGATGTTGTTGTCTCATTGAATAACAGAGGATCTGAACCCATACTAGCTAAGGATCTCATTGTCTGAGGGGAGGGAGAAGATGAATTGCAAAGTCTGGGTGCTTGCAATGAATCCTGGGGTCTCTGCATTTGGGGAAAGACTCTCACAGCTCAATTCAGTCACTGGTGCACAAGCGTCCAGGTCCCTGGGGGGAGGTCTTCATGTCCTCACAGTGCCACTCCAGAAAGGCCCACATCTCCCTGGAGTCCTACCTTGTATCTGTGCAGATCTCTCTGATACCTCCAGGCTAGGCACAGATGAACCATGCCTGGAGGAGTGGGGTCAGTGGCACTTGGACAGCTGTAGACAGCTGACCAGTGTCCACCCAACTGAGTTCATTTGCTTGGTCTCCACAGGCCAGAAAGCCTGCTATTTTTTGTTCCAGAAGCCCACATATCCAGGTTTTGGGGGATAAATCATCCTGGCAGTGTGAGGAATCATGCAGGATTTAGGGACAGTGGGAGGTGCAGGTTTCTCCATGGACAAAAGAGGGATAACACAAGTGATACCCTACGGAGAGAGGTTCAGTGATGGGGGGGGTGGGGCTCAGGCAGGGCCAGCAGGTAGATGGAGTAAATCCCCATTTAACTGGGGTTTTCCCTCTTCTGGGGGTAGGGATATTAAATCAGCCTCCCCCAAGTAAAGCAGGAGATCTGGGTTTATTTCCTTGGAGAGCTAGCTTAGGTCTAGAGCTCGGCTCGATGCGGTGTCTCATGGGCTCTTGCTGTTTGCACTAATAATGGAATGGGGAGGCCAAGTTAAAAAGGTTAAAGCAGGGTCTGTGCTGCTCAGCTCAGCTTTTATTAAATTGCATTTCTGGAGGCTTCTGCCAGGCATGCTGTCTGTAGCCTCCACCCTTTTCCAGTGTCCTCATCTTCCCACAGAAAGCTGCCCTGTTTGAAATATGGCCCGTGTCGTGGGTCTGGTGGACAGGCATGGGAAAATACCATGCCAGAAGGAGGGGACACAGAGCTGGTACCTACAGTGAGCTGGGAGAGCTCCTCTGGGACAGATTATCCATTCCCATGTACATCACCTGTCCTGAGGAGGGTCCCCAGGGGACTTGTCCTGCTGAACCTCCAGCAGTATGAAGCGACGAGCATCGGGTGAACATTTTGTAGTCACTGCTAACGACCTTCCCACAGCTTGTGCCTTTGTCTCCCAACAGAGATACCTCCCTGTCACACCCTGGCTGAGGTCTAAAGGCTGAGCAACAAACACATAGCACACAAACATTGCATGGTGTGGTGTGGGGACCCACAACAACCAAAACACGTAAAGGATTATCAGTCATAAGTAACAAAACCTCCACCAGCAGAGAGAAGTGTCCAAGTTCCGTCCCCGGGGGTGTTCAAGGCCAGGTTGGATGGGGCCCTGGGCAACCTTGTGTAGCTCCAGGCCTGGAGGTTGGTGGCCCTGCCTGTGTCAGGGGGGTTGGAGCTCTGTGATCCTTGGGGTCCCTTCCAACCCATGCCACTCTCTGATTCTATGATTCTAAGTCTAGTCACACATCTGATGTGCAACATTTGGACACGTATCTCCCATGCACTGAGCAGGGCTCAAAGGCTGATGACCCCATCCCACCCTTACAGCACTTCCTAAAGAACACCACAGGGAGTTCCTCAGTGCACCAAGCCCAGGAGTTAATCTAGGTGCCTGCTGGGCACCTTGAGACTCGGTTGAGCTATGGAGGGATGGGGAGAGATAGAGACCACTTGTGCAAAGCCACACTGAGCCCACGGTGCCTTTGGATTTTATTGCTCAAGGGAAGGCTTTTTGTTCTGCTAATTTAGGAATAACCTGCCTCTCGGTGACTTTGGGATCTTTATAGGCCATGTCTTTTTTTATGGGACACCAGCTGCCACAGGAGGGATGATGTGCTGCAAGGCCTCAGCTCCAGACAAGGGAAAGGCAGTGGCTGCATTGCCTCCACACAGCCAACAGAGGAGAAACCCAGGTTACCTTTCCCTCACTGGGTACATTCCACAGTGAAGTTTTCACATTTGCATTGGCTTTCTGAGGGCAGGATGAGGTCACAAGAAAGCTTCTTCCTTCCAAGGAAAAATAGCCAACACAACAACAAGCAGGAAAGGCAAATGTCCTTAGCCTGATGATAGTCACAGCTTGGCCAGGGTCGTTTGCTCAGCCCCGTGGTATCTCCATCTGTGGTCTTCACTAGCAGATCATCACAGCCTTTCTCTACCTCTGGGGCACCCAAGCCCACTGGGATGTGGAGCAGGCATTCCCATTCGGTGCCAGCAAACCAAAAGCAACAGTGGGTTCAGCTGCCTTCCAAAGCTGTGGGATCAAAGCTGCATCACAGGGACACACTCTAAAAATGGACATTTTTCTTTTTAATTTGAGCTGGGAATCATCCAAGAAAATACTCTTTAAAAAACCATGGTTATTAGCTTCTGTTTACTGGAAACCCAGGATCTGATACACAGAGCATACGGACAAGCATTACAAATATGTTATTAAGGAGATTCCAGAAGTGCCAACATATCCCTGACAGTACAACTTTGCCAAAAAAGATCCCCTTTTTTCTTTTTTTTTTTTGAGAACACCAGCTCTCACTATTGTTATCTTCTGGCCAGCTCCTTTGCTTAGTCAGGTTTTACCCAGGTTGTTCCTCAGGTGACCGGTGAAACCAAGTTTTGAGCACAGTGAGGTAAGGACTGATGCTGCCAGGCTCTGGCACAGAGCTGGAGGGTTGGTTTTTTGTCCTTCCAGGTTTGGAGGAATGCACAGCTACAAACTTCCCTGAGATCATTTCTCTTCCTTAAATCTCATAACTGCCTCTCTCTAGGACTAAAATTTGGTTTATGGGTGATTCTCAAGGTGAAAAACAGGTATGCTGAGCCTGGCAGCCCACAAAGACAGGTGGGGTGGGGGCCATGGAAAGCTGAACTGGCTTGCCTTTACTCTCAAGTCCATCCTTTAGAAGGAAAGAGGAGTCACTTCCAAGCACATCTGGGCTTGAAATAGACCCTTGAGCCATGGCAGCCCCTGTCCCATGACGTGGAGACACTCCAGGGACACAGCAGGGATACCAAAGGCTTTCATTGCATCTGCAGTGGTGAGGTGGCACCAGGACCACCTGTCTCTTCATCTCAAGAAGACATCAGATCCATCCCACCTGCCAAGGAGGATCAGCTCTACCCAAATCACTCCTGAGTGACATCCCTCTGTCCATCCATCACAGCAGCCACCACCTCTGAGAGCTGATAGCCTTTGCAGAGATCCAGTTCCCCAGAGCCATGTGGCTACAGCAGAGACCCAAGCAACGGGACTATGTGCAGACACAAAGGAGGAAAAGGGAACACTTCCAGAATAAACACTGAGCTAATTTCCCATTTCCCAGCATTACTGTGTTAATAAAAGCTGAAAAGGGTTTCTTTGTCTGCCTGGCTCAATTCCAAACACCCTTCCTGGTAGGGATCTCCATGCCAGCACCTTACCTGGAAGGGTGCATGTGTCCTCAGCACAGCCAGCCTTCTCTCTGGCTGGGGATCCTCAGGATTTCACACAACGGTGCAGCTCCCCACTGCCTCTGTGTTGCACGACCTCCCTGTCCCATGCAACCGAGGTGGCCCTGTGGCTGTTCTCCTGCCTTGCAGCTGCGATAGTCTTTTATGCCTGATGCAGAAAACCTGGGGTGTAATTCCCTTTTCCCTGGATGCTGCGTGTAAAGTCCTCATGGGCACCTCTTGCTGGGGGTTCCTACCGTGCCTGTGGCTCCTGGAGACCTGAGGAGCTATTGTAAATATAATCATCTGGGGAGTAACTCCTGCGTCTTCACACTTCCCACAAATGAGTTGGCAAATGCCCTCCAGTTAGAGAGAAGAATAATTGCTTTCAGATAAGCAGCTGAATGGTTAACTAAGCCTAGATTATGAAGGCCTGGCTCTGTTTCTGCCTGAGTAGGTTAATTGTTAACACTCTAGTAACAAAGGCCTCTGGGAGACATACCTAGGCACTGTGCCATGCAAGAGGGAAATCAATCACCGGTCCTGGGCAGAGAGAGCCCCAGAAACAGCCCGACAGCAAGGCAGTGCCTTGGCACACGTGCCATCCCAGGCATGTGGTCCTGGCAGGACGGGCAGCAAAGGCATCTGAAGGTCAAAAATTCCACCCCCCACCAACTGTGGTAACAGGTGTGTCCGTGACCTTCAATAGCTGGGCCTGTTTGCGTCAGGTGTAATGAGCGTGCGATTACTGACACGATAAAAACATGTTTGTTGGTTGGTTGGTTGGGTTATTTTTATGGCTGGGCCTACACCTGCGCTGTGTCTGGGGAGCTGGTGGCTCTCCAGTTTGTTGGCAGCGGTGCCAGAGAGCTGCTATACCTACCTGAGGGGAAAAGTCATCACATGCTGGAGTGGTGGAGCAGGTTAGAGATGGCATTAAACAGGGTGCAATAAAATACCCTCTGCTTGTTTCAGCATCTACTGGGAAGACGTACAGAGAGGGAAGGGAAGGGCTCCATCAGCAGAGGGGGGGCAGCAGGGACAGGGAGGGGATTGTCCCTCTCTGCTCTGCCCTCGGGAGGCCCCAGCTGGAGTCCTGTGTCCAGAGCTGGGCCCCCAATACAAGAAAGATGTGGGACTGTTGGAGAGGGGTCAGAGGAGCCACGAGGATGATCAGAGGGCTGGAGCAGCTGCCCTACAAAGAGAGGCTGAGGGAGCTGGGCTTGTTCAGCCTGGAGAAGAGAAGGCTGCGGGGGGACCTCATTGCAGCCTGCCAGTCCCTGAAGGGAGCAGAGAAACAGGAGGGGAATCAACTTTTTACAAGGGTTGATAATGGCAGGACAAGGGGGATGGATCAGAGCTGAAGGAGCGAAAGGTTAGATTAGATATTAGGGGGAAGTTTTTTCCAGAGAGAGTGGTGAGGGGCTGGAACAGGCTGCCCAGAGAGGGGGTGGGTGCCCCATCCCTGGGGGTGTTCAAGGCCAGGTTGGATGGGGCCCTGGGCAACCTTGTGTAGCTCCAGGCCTGGAGGTTGGTGGCCCTGCCTGTGTCAGGGGGGTTGGAGCTCTGTGATCCTTGGGGTCCCTTCCAACCCAGCCCAGTCTGTGATTCTGTGATTACATGATTCTATGATTCTGTGAACACCGAGCAGACAGCAGACCCTGCGGGGAGCAGAAGCTGTCTGGTGAAGCAATAACAAGCCCTGGAGAAAAAAAAACACTGAAAACCAAGACCTGCCACCTGGCTGGGCCAGTAAATCCATGGGAGGGGTTTGTGTCTCAGCAACGCTACTGGCACCTTGAAGGCTCTTGTTTGGGTTGGTGTGGACATTCTGTGTTCCAACAAGGAGGTTCCAGCAGTGATGCTGAGATGGGAGCTCACCTCCTGCTCCCTGCCCAGGCTGGGGAGGGTGGACACAGGCAAAGTGGAGGACCACTGAAGTGCTGGAGGAGATCAGACAGACCTGTCTCACTTCTCAGTGCTCCTGTCTTACCCTGTGAGATGTGCTGCTTGCCTTACCTCTACCACCATGCCCCTCCAAGGTTTTTTAGTTCCTACCAGGTAGTTACAGACAAAACTTAGTCCTACCCCTCTTCTTCTCCAGGCTGACCAAACAGTGCTCAGCCCCTCTGTGCATGTTAGGTCCTCCAAAAAGATCACTGTACTACTGCTCTGCCTCCTGTGTGTCATGGGCCATTGTGAGTTGCCTCCTTACAACCCAGACCTGGCCCAGAGAACATCCACAAGGTTCGATTCAAGAGGCAGGGACACCACTGCTCCCCTCCCACCCAGCTCCAGTGTGTTGGCACCTCTGTTTCTTCTACACCCTTCTCAAGTTGCCTCAGTGTGAAGAGAGGAATAGAATGAGCTTTTCCTGTCTCTCACTGGCATTTTTTCCAGCCCTCAAGTAATTCTTGTGGCTCTTTCATGCACCTCCTCCAACTCCTTTTCCCCACCTCTGACATCCTGGCTTGGTGGCTGCCAGGTTTTCCTCTACCCCTGAAATACAGCACAAAAGAGCTTGAACCTGTCTGTGAAAACAGGCAAATCTTGGGCTTTTCAGCCACAAACTTCTTCCACAACCAAAAGCCAGACCATGTCAGGCAAACAGCTCTCCCTACTTCCCAAAGTCACAGACCTTTCTTTGCCCACTTATCCCTGACAAAGGAAAGAGGAGCTTTGTGATGGGGAGCTCTTCCCCCCCATTTGGGGCCAAGAATAGAACTTGGGAAGGCAAATTGAGAGGGGGAAGGAGTGCCAAATTCTTATAGGCCCTTCAGATGCTTCTTTGGCTGTGGGGTTGCTGTGTGTTTGCACATCTTGCTTCCATCTGTGCAAAGGCTTTATGATTACTGCTGGGCTACAAAGAGATGGATGAGCTCTCCAGCACCACCCAAGCCCTCAGCACAAGGGCAGCCTCCAGCAGGACATTGTCCATCACTTCCTAGGGCTCAGCTAAGTTGTGCTTTGAGCACCAAGAGGGGTCTCAGGCTGTTGGACCCAGTCACTGCAAATCTGTGCTGTAAGACACATCCAGGCTGGAGAAGTCCCATCATTATGTTTTAAGGAGGTTTAGAATGAGGCTCCTGGATGTGATGAGCAGGATGATGGTGTGTAGTGAATGTGCCAGTCCTGCTCAGGCCATGGGATACTTGCTTTTGCTAATGCTAATGTTAATGCTAAGAAGGGCTGATGTGCTAGGGCTGTTCTCTAGAGAGATACATCAGTGTTGCTCAGCTGTCCTGCATCTCTGCCCAGGGCTTGCAGGGTGGTGTTGAGCAGGAGCTATGTGATACTTAATCTCTGCACTGGCTTTGCACACAAAACCAAGTGGAAAGTGGGTTTCTCTCCCCAAGACCCTGTGGTTTGAGAAAGCTCTGCAGCTTTTCCCTCAGAGCCAGGCACATCCCCTGGGGAACTGTAGGAACTGTGGCCCATCGAGTCCCTGCTGTGGGAGGGATCCTATCCAGGTCTGCTGCTCATCATCCCCCTCCATGGCCTAATCCAGCTCACAGATCTGTAGGAAAATCAACCCAGGACAACAAGCAGTTTGCTGCTGCAATGGAAGCTTCCAGGCCAGGAACCACAGGGTTATGATCAGGATAGAGGCACAGAGAGTGGACAGGAGCAAACCCAACCAGAAAGGGGTCTCTGAGACCTCAGCAAGGATCTGCAGCCCGGGTGCCTTGCAGACAGAGACCTTTGGATGTCTGCCCCTGAACATTTGCTAATACCAAGGAAGGGAAAGCAGCACCAAAGCCATCCTAGATGCTTTGCTCTGGAGCAACCACCAAGTGTCCTAAGGCTGTTTCCTATCACATCCTGTTGCAGGCATGCAACTGCAGAAATCCAGCCTGCAGCTCAGTGCTACAATCCCAACTTAGGAGTCCTGCTGGGTTTGTCTTCTTCCATTTTGGGAAGATGGAGACCCTCCTGGCCCTCTATGAAGATGGGGAGCATCATGTTCCTCTATGCCCCTCTTCTTTCCAGTGACACCTCCTGTCCGAGCAACTGAGAGCACTGAGGGTCCACACAGGATAACTGGGCCCAGTTAAAAGCTGCCACACACACACCCCCTCCAGTAAGTGGCTCTTTAGGGCCATGAGGATGCTCAGAGGGCTGGAGCAGCTGCCCTACAAAGAGAGGCTGAGGGAGCTGGGCTGGTTCAGCCTGGAGAAGAGAAGGCTGCGGGGGGACCTCATTGCAGCCTGCCAGTCCCTGAAGGGAGCAGAGAAACAGGAGGGGAATCAGCTTTTTAAAAGGTCAGACAATGGCAGGACAAGGGGGATGGATTAAAGCTGAAGGAAGGAAGGTTTAGATTAGATATTAGGGGGAAGTTTTTTCCAGAGAGAGTGGTGAGGGGCTGGAACAGGCTGCCCAGAGAGGGGGTGGACTCCCCGTCCCTGGAGGTGTTCAAGGCCAGGTTGGATGGGGCCCTGGGCAACCTTGTGTAGCTCCAGGCCTGGAGGTTGGTGTCCCTGCCTGTGGCAGGGGGGTTGGAGCTCTGTGATCCTTGGGGTCCCTTCCAACCCAGACCAGTCTGGGATTCTGTGTGATTCTGTGATTCTTTCTGAGATGTGAGGTCTGTGCTTTGCTTTTTTTCCTCCTGCAAATGCAGCAGCATTGAGTGTGGGGGTCAGGATTTGGGGCAGGAAGGTCCCTGTTTCAGGGGCTGTGCTTTCTTGGGCTGCTGTGGGAAATAAAAGCAAGTGGCTTAGAAACATTTCCTTTTCCTTTCCGCCTGCTAATGAGATAATTACAGCCTTTTGTATGCTGGGAAACTACTTTCTCATTATGGGGCCGCATCAGCTATTTACATAATAAGCCTGAAACAAAAGAGATGAGATGAAAAGGCCCAGGCTCTTCGAAGAGCCTGTGTGTGGCTGCAGAGGGAGAGCCAGTGGGATGATGGCTTTCTCCATCACCAAGACCCCTCTACCAAGGTCTGGAGAACATGGCAGCACTTGGTCTAGGATGTGCCCAGCATGGGGTGCTTCTCACTCTCAGCTCTGAGGGTCTCTGGGGTCGCCAGTGCTTTCATTACCCACTTGCTGTAACCCTTGTTCTGAAAGCTTTGGGAGGGGTTGCCATGGATTGGGACCCTGTGTGCCTGCAGGTGGAGGGGAGAGCCTTGTGAGCACTGCCCTGATGTGGTCAGCATGTGTGGGCTTGCAGTGACACCCTGGCAGGAGTCCCACCACCTGAGGATATGCTGGGTACTAATGTGGCCCATCCCCTGTCCTGTCTCCCATGTCCCAGTCTCCCTGCCCCCCAGCAGTGGCTAAGGGACACAATGAGGACCAGCCTGTCTGATCCGATGTCCTAGGTCTGCCCAGCTGGACAGGGGACACCTTGGGTACCAGGCTGTCCCATCCCATGTCCCACATCCCAGTTCCCTTTTCTGCCTGCTGGCCAAGGGACACACTGGGTACCGACCATCCCATCCCACATCTCAGCTCCCTGCCCCCACAGCTGGCAAGGGGACACAGGGTACCAAACTGTCCCAACCCACATCCCAGTGCCCTCTCCCCTCGTCCCAAGGGACACTCTGTGTACCAAATTGTCCTTGCCAGCCTGACAACTAGTCACCTCCCTTCCTCCATAAAGGCCCCATTGTTCTCCTCGGACAAAGCCTCAATAGTGCAGCCTGCTCCACCTTCCCCTGCTAATCCTCCCGGTTTGCTATTAGTTTTCTTCCTTTGTTGGTGGCTGTGTTTAAGGGACACGCTCCACTGCCACCACTCCCTGTCCCCGTCCCCCAGGAAGCAGCAGGAGCAGGAATCAAGGCAAAACACAGCCAAAACCTCTGCTGTGGAGCTGTGTGCTCTCCTGCCAGCCTTCCATCCCTCTCTGCTCCCTGGGGGATGCTCCTGGGATGGACACGACCCTGGGCTGCGCCTCTCTCCCATGGAGTGACACAAGAGTCCCTGTCTACATCCAGGGTGCTTTGCTGCAGCACCCGTGCTCCTTCCTGGGAGTGATGATGGTGAGTATGATGAAGAGCACCAGAGGCTTGTACTGGGCCCACACTTCTGGAGCACATTGCTGCCCCAAAGTGTGCCCCTGCAAGCACAAGTCTCAGAGACCCCCAGCAGCTACCTGGAAACCCCAAATCCCCAGCAAAACATAGAATCAGTCAGTGAATCTGGGCATTGCTATTGCTCATCCAGAATGAGCTGCTCTGCCTGTCCCAAACCCAATCCCACCAGAGCTACTCATCTCAGGGCATTCCCAATTTTAATCCATGTGATTTTCTGGATCCAAAAGAGCAGACAGAAGTGTGGAATAAAAGGCCAAGCACCTGGCAGGCTGCACCAGTCCTCCAATGAGTAAAGAAATCAAAATTGCTTTGGAGGGTGAAGCAGAGTGGGCAAAGCTGCCACAACACCTCAGCAGGTGACATGGAGCTGTAATGTAGTCCTCTACAATTTGTATAGGGTCCCAGAGGGTTGTAGTCTCAACCCTTGGAGGTTTTCAAACCCAGAATGGACCAAGCAGGATCTGGGACTTGTAACAACCTGCCTCGAGTGACAGTGTGGCCTGGACCCCCTGCCAAGGTCCCTTCCACCATGAATTATCTTGCCATGGAAGATGGAGGTTTTAGCAAGTTGCCCCAGGGTCATCTGTCAGTGTTGCCCATCCATATCAGTGGGGCTGGGTCACTCAGGGGCATTTATTCCCCTTTTCCAGGCTGCTATGAGAGCCCTTGGATCAAGGCTGGCATCCTCCAGGCAGCCCCCAAGAGCAGAGAGGAGAGATTTCCCATTGCACAGCATGTCTGTCCCCATCATCCCAGTGAGCAGAGAGTGCCCAGTGGGACAGGGTGGCTTCAAGCTCATCCCAAATTGCCAACTGAAATCTTATGTGTCTGCCAGGAAAAGTTCAGACATGGTCTCATCCCAGCCCACCTACCCTTGTGGCTGCCCCCAGAAGATGCTCAGTGATGACCGTGGGCTGGTCCATCGTCCCCAGTGCAGTCACGGTGACTGGAAAGATGCCAGCTTTGGTGGCAGAGGGAAAACACCCTGAATTCACTTGGCACAAGGGAAGGAAGGTGTGATGGAGCAGCCTCAGTGCTGGCTGCAGGGATGGAGGTCTGGGATGCTTCACACTGGAGGCTGGACAGCTTGAAGTCATCCCAGTCTTCCGTGCCTCAGTTTCCCCTTACTAACAGGCTGCCTGCTCAGCAAGGTGGCTGCTAATCGGCTGCTTCTGATTGAGTCCCTGGTGCTGCCTGATGCAGATTATTACAGCAGGTGTGGCAGGGAAGCTCATGGCTCATGGCAGAGTGCTGTGTGCTGCCAGGCCCTGGAAGTTCCCTGCTGGGGAGCTACAACCCTTACCTGGCACCCCAGTGACCACCTGAGCATCCTCACCTGGCCCTACTACAGACCAGCTCCTTGGCTCTAAATGCCTTGCAGTGGGAGCAGAAGAACTGGTGCCTCTCAGAACTGGTGCCTCTCAGCCCCAGGCTCCTCCTGACCTGAGTGTTACCCAGCAGCAGGCCTAACCCTGCCCTTTGTGGTGAGCCATCACCCCAGAGAGGTGTCCACCAGCTGCCCCCATGACCCCTGCTTGGGTCTGCCATATCCACACCTTGCCTAAACCTCTGTCCCACCAGGAAGGGAAACGAGGGGACCCGCCACCAGCTTCCATCCTCCACCCCCACCACTGAGCTGGCTGTGATTTATCATTAACTCCCACTGAGGAGTCTCAAGGGCACAGACCCAGCACGGGACGCGCTCGCTCCTCCCCGGGCAACACACTTGTAACAAACTCCCACAGTGTCTCGTTCCCCAGCACCAGCATTAGCACCACTAACCAGACAGGAGCCCCAAAACCCACTGGGGTGCAAGGTCCCAGTGCTGGTAGGTGCTGGCTGGATCCAGGAGGAGTTTATAGTGGAGGGGGGGAACACAGGTCTCCCCGACAGAGCAATCTACCTCTGTTCACCCCCTCCCTGCTATGACCAGCCCCCCCTCCCCAGCAGTGAAAACGCAGCTCAGTGGGTACAAACCACCCCAAAAAAAGCACCTTGAGCGGGGTCCCACTCACAGACCCACACTAATCCACTGAAAACCCTTCATTCCCCTGCCTGGCCCCTTTCTGGGCTGGAACAAAGGGACCCAGCAAGGAGGGGGAAGGAGAGGAAAGGAACCCCCCCCCCTTTTCAACAGCCATCACCCGCCAGGATTTACCTGGGCAGCCCAGGGGTGCATCCTCCAGCTCCCCGTCCTCTGTGGGTCTTGATGTTCATCGTCTCCCTGCTCGGTATCCTGGGAANAGCACCTGCAGAGAGCAACCTGCGGCTGGGCTGAGGCCAAGGGCTGCCCGGGGCTCAGCCTGATTGGCCACCGCTGGCCCCTGCCCGCGGGATCTTAACTCTTTCTTCCCATCGGGGGGGGTGGAGAGGCACCCCACATCCTAAAGCCTTCCAGCCAGGACTGCAGCTTGCTTTTCTTCCCCATGGGAATTTTGGGTTCTGAAAGCCTGGTTTTGCNGGCGGGGGGTTTGGTTGGGCTCCAGTTGGGATATTGGAGTCTGGTGGCTTGTTTCTTGGCACAAAAGGGGATTATGGGGGGTCTGACAGCTGGTTTTGTTTCAGGGTTTGGTGGTTGGGGGTTTTTTTTAACTCAGAAACGTTGAGATCTGATGGTTTGCTTTTGCTGCAGTGGGGGTGTGGGGGTCTGAAAGCTTGGCTTTGCTCAGATAAGGATTTGGGGTTCAAAGGCTTCTTTTTGTTCAGACAGGGATTTGGGGGGCCAATGGCTAGGTTTTGCTCAGATGGGGATTTGGGTCCTGACAGCTTGTTTTTGCTTAAATAGGGAGTTTGGGGTCGGAAAGTTTGGCTATTTAAAAATGGGGATTTGGGGAATTCAATGGCTTCTTCACACTCTGATAGTTATTTTGGGGTCTTCCTAGTACAGGACGTATTTCCCTAACTTTTCCATCCCAGTGGCTGCGTGGCTGAACCAAGAGCCCATTCACCATGGAGAGAGGGGGCAGAGAACACAAGTCCAGCTTTATTTTTGTTTTGGGGATGGGGGGTGTTTGGATTAATTGGTATCCTAAATCTCACCAAGCTACACAAGTCTGACACCCAGAAAGAACACCTATTTTTTTGTAAGTCAACACTGACTCATTTCAACCCCAAACTCCTGATAAAGATGTGCATATATATATATAAATGAAGTTTTAGAGGGGTGTGATCCTGCTGTAGCCCATTGGCACATTTCAGCACAGAGAAGAGGGAATCATAGAATTATAGCATCACAGACTGGTCTGGGTTGGAAGGGACCCCAAGGATCATAGAGCTCCAACCCCCCTGCCACAGGCAGGGACACCAACCTCCAGGCCTGGAGCTACACAAGGTTGCCCAGGGCCCCATCCAACCTGGCCTTGAACCCCTCCAGGGACGGGGCACCCACCCCCTCTCTGGGCAGCCTGTTCCAGCCCCTCACCACTCTCTCTGTAAAAAACTTCCCCCTAATATCTAATCTAACCCTTCCTTCCTTCAGCTTTAATCCATCCCCCTTGTCCTGCCATTATCTGCCCTTTTAAAAAGCTGATTCCCCTCCTGTTTCTCTGCTCCCTTCAGGGACGGGCAGGCTGCAATGAGGTCCCCCCACAGCCTTCTCTTCTCTAGGATGAACAAGCCCAGGGAAGGGGGCAGTCATTTTCTCCCCTGATTATTCCAGATGAGGAAGCAAGTGTTAAATGGTCCATCTGTCCTCCACTAGCTTTGGCATATTTTTGGCTGTTTTCAATCTGATTGGACAAATGGGATGATGCCCATCACCCCAGAAACTGGACCTGGATCCTGCCCTCCCTCCTTTGCCATCATTATTTGCCATTTGAAAGCCCCTCTGTCTTTCAGAGCAGAGCCCTGGTGATACAGGACAGTCCAGGGCTCCTTCTCCTCCATCCCTGTCTGCCAGCACTGTGGCAGGAGAGCAATCAGGCTTCCCATCGGGGCCCAGACGGCCTCAGCACTTCTGCTGGATTATTTGCAGTTGTGAAAGGGAGTGCAACAAGGGAAATAAAGCTACACAAAGCTGCTGCTAATTTAGACTTATTTGCTCAAGTGAGTTTTCTATTGGCAGGATGTCTGAGCATCAAAGGAGTCGCCGGTCGCAGCCTCACAAACACAGCATCCTCAGCGGTGGGCTAACAGCAGCAGGAGCAGCAAAACAGCAATGATGCTGACAATAACCAAACATGGGTTCTGTGTGGGTTTAAACCATGGCAAAACACACTGCTGGGGTGCATGGGAAAGGTGGAAATTAACCCAGAATGGATTCCTGCAGAGACTCAAGCTCTTAATTTTGCCCTTCGACTTCAGAAGCAAAGACTTCCAAGAAACAGGCTGCTTTCCACATTGCTAGAAGAGATTCCTGGCAGCAGGATGCAGGCACGCACTTTGGAAACAGCCACATACATATATAAAGCCCTTCTGACCCCAGAGATGGCTCTTGCATTAACCAGAGCTTGTTCCAGGAGCTTCACTGGGGTATGGACCTTCACCCTTGATGGAGCTGCCCAAGCAAAGGAGCCCTTGGCTGCACAGCATGGAGCCCCAGGCTTGGCTGATCTCAGAGGAGGCAGCAGGTTCCTGACTCTGGAGCTAGTTAAAGCTGTGCTCCTTGTCTCTGGGACTTGTGTTACATCTTAGTGATTCCCACAGATGAATAAATCATGATGGAAGAGGCTTTGGAGAACGCTGGAAACTCCACGAAAGCCCATGCTCCTGGTGCTCTCAAGCAAGTCATAAGCTTTTCAACCCTCACCTCCTGTTTCCAGCCCATGTCTCCAGTAGCTGAGACATAAACATCTCTATCCATGAGGCTCACCTCCACAAAAGCCCCTCCACTACCTCTGAGAGCCAACAGAGACACCCTGCCCCAGTTCATAGAATCATAGAATCATAGACTGGTCTGGGTTGGAAGGGACCCCAAGGGTCACAGAGCTCCAACCCCCCTGACACAGGCAGGGCCACCAACCTCAGGCCTGGAGCTACACAAGGTTGCCCAGGGCCCCATCCAACCTGGCCTTGAACACCCCCAGGGATGGGGCACCCACCCCCTCTCTGGGCAGCCTGTTCCAGCCCCTCACCACTCTTTCTGGAAAAAACTTCCCCCTAATATCTAATCTAAACCTTCCTTCCTTTAGCTTTAATCCATCCCCCCTTGTCCTGCCATTATCTGCCCTTTTAAAAAGTTGAATCCCCTCCTGCTTATAAGCTCCAATGAGGTCCCCCCACAGCCTTCACATCTGGCACCCCATCATGCAGGGGCTCCTGCACAGCCTGCTGCATCCAGGCCATCTTGTTTCCTTGTCCTTACGAGACAAACCCACCAAGACCTGGTCTCTCTTTGCAGGGTTTTATCCATCTCTGAGGTGCCCTTTTTGGGCTGGAGAATCACAGGTCTACTGATGGATTCTTAATTGATGCTTAGATTAGACCAGACCATCACTATCAATCAAACTTGCAAGATATTTTCCTTCCAAGAAGCGTTTGGCTTCATGCACTGTCTCCTGGGGACCCTGGGTGGCTAATGGGGAGCAATGTATCTGTCAGAGCACCTCTGACAGCTGCTATTTAAGCCTCATGGAAGGGGCTGTCCAGATGAAGGGGACCTGGAAAGTTTGGCTGAGACCATGAGGTCCAGGTGGGCCATTTGGGGAAAGTCTGGAGCCTAGAGCTGCATGGAGCCATGGGTGGGATGCAGAAACCAGCTGGGACCTGGAGACTCATGTCAGCTGAGAACTCAGACTCAAATACAGCTACAAACACACTCAGAAAAAGACAACCTCCAGCCTTGTATTACAGGTTTTGGGGTTACCCACCTAAAAAGCCATCCCTACTCAGCCATGATGGGCTGGCTTTCTGCCTGGGGAAGGAGGCTTTGAACATCCACTTGGATCAAAAACTACCTCCCTCAAAGGACCCCCAGAGCTGCTTATGTCCTTCCCCCCTTCTCCCTCAGTTCAACAGTGGGAAAGGCTGTCTTTGCACATGGCTCATGTGGAGGGGACACAGCATCCATGGCTCCTGACTCCCAGTTTAATCCTTTCAAGTGAGAAATTGTGGCTGTGGTTTCCCCTGTTCAGCCCTGACAGATAGCTCATTGTCAGCCCTGTATCCAGCAAAATACAACACACCCCACTCTGGTTTCACCCATGGGACCATGGCAACAACACCAGTCTTTGCCCCAAAACAGCCAAGCCCCTAAGTCCCAGACATCAGAGGCTCCTCTGTCCCAGGGAGGGCACCACCATCTCCCCCATTTCATACACATGCCTTCCCTCAATGGGAGGAGGATCTACCCTGACCTTCCTAGCTCCAACATCTCACACTGGGCCAGCAGCCCCTCTCCAAAACTCCCTTTCTCCACTGAGATGAGGCTGCTCATGACCATAAGAAAGTGCTGGATCTCCATCACACGTCCAGAGGCTGCAAAGTGTTTAGCAGTGCAGAGTGCAGGGTTAAAGTTGGGGGGGGTTGCAGCTTCCTGTGGGGACCCACAACACATGAAGCACCTGTTGCTTCAGGAAAAAAAACCCAAAACACAACAAAAGAAGGAAAAGGAAAGAAGCAGATGGTCTTTCTCTACTTGATGGATCCTCTGGATCCTTTGGACTGCCTTTCTTCCTTCAAAGCTCTGGGGGAACGACTTCTCAGTGCAAAACATCTTGATGTGAGCAACAGCCTTTCTCCTCTTTCCACCTAGACTTTATTTGCAGTGAAGATCATTCTCAGACCCTTGAAGAGCAAGAAAACCCTCCTAAATGAGGGCTCCTTGACTATTGCACATACTTTCAGGTCACCACTGAGGTGGAGGCATCTCCAACCTGGGATGTCTTCACGCCTTGGTTGGGCAATGCCAAGGCTAACGTGGTCTAGTGATGATGATAGTCCCACAGGGACCATGGAGTTGGGCTGGAGACTTCCAGAACTATCCATCCAGCATCACAACAGCTTCAGACCTCAGCTATGAACTGATTATACTTGTAATAAGTGCTTGACATCCAGCAGGTTGCATGCTGAAAGCAGATCTCATGTGGCACCTTTGTTTTAAGCTCTTCCCCAGGATCTGTTACTAGAGCAGAGATTTCCAGCCAGGCCTTTGGAGGAAGGACCTGAGCCTGCTTTCTGTGACAGTCAATGGCTGTCAAACATCCAAGGAATTCTCTGTGTTTCTGGAGTGATGCTGCTTCATCTGATGGTTGTGGGTGTCTTGCAAGGCTCACAGGGGCCGTAGCCAAACGGGCAGCGTGCTACTGGTAGGGTGGTGTGGCTATGCCATGCCAGAAAATTCAGCCTTACTGCTAGGGAAGCTGATAAAATCACCACCAGCCTGCACAACCTGAGCAAGCTCTGTGGCTGAGCTCCTAGGAGAAGAATGTCATGTGAACACCCAGTATTTGTTTACACTAGAAGAAAGATCTGAGGCCCCCAATACAAGAAAGATGTGGGACTGTTGGAGAGGGGTCAGAGGAGCCATGAGGATGATCAGAGGGCTGGAGCAGCTGCCCTACAAAGAGAGGCTGAGGGAGCTGGGCTGGTTCAGCCTGGAGAAGAGAAGGCTGTGGGGGGACCTCATTGCAGCCTGCCAGTCCCTGAAGGGAGCAGAGAAACAGGAGGGGAATCAGCTTTTTAAAAGGGCAGATAATGGCAGGACAAGGGGGATGGATTAAAGCTAAAGGAAGGAAGGGTTAGATTAGATATTAGGGGGAAGTTTTTTACAGAGAGAGTGGTGAGGGGCTGGCACAGGCTGCCCAGAGAGGGGGTGGGTGCCCCGTCCCTGGAGGTGTTCAAGGCCAGGTTGGATGGGGCCCTGGGCAACCTTGTGTAGCTCCAGGCCTGGAGGTTGGTGTCCCTGCCTGTGGCAGGGGGGTTGGAGCTCTGTGACCCTTGGGGTCCCTTCCAACCCAGACCAGTCTATGATTCTATGAAAGCATTGGCTGCTGATGTGATGTACAAGCCTTCTCTGTACCTGGAGGTGCACCTGCACCAGCATTTGCACAGTGAGATCCCACCATTGCACTGGCCTGGAAGTTAAAATGCTGAGAAAGGTTTTTCCTGCTCGTTAGAGTGGAATAATTTGAGCCTGTGTGAGGCCTCTTCATATCCACACAGAGGTGTGGAATGGAGAGAACCTTCTCCAAGCTGCCACAGGGGGCTGGTGGGGGTTCCCAATGCTGGGTTAGCACTGCAGCGCTGGGCTGATGCCATCTGCTATGACAGGAGACACTTTCTATCTCCAATCCATGACAACATCTGCTTGCTCAGCTTGAAGCAACAGGAACAAGCCAAAAGACTCTGGTTTATGTCATCCAAAGAGATGGTTTCCTATTCTGGCAAAAACATCCCTGATGGTATAAGCTGTCTCCTCCTGTATCGACACAGGGCAGACAACACCTCTGCAGTGCTGGCAGGCCCCAGCCTGGTGCATCACCCAGGTCTTGCCATAAATCAGGGGAGGCTCCTGCAGGACAAGGGGGAATGGATTAAAGCTAAAGGAAAGAAGGTTTAGTTTAGATATTAGGGGGAAGTTTTTTCCAGAGAGAGTGGTGAGGGGCTGGAACAGGCTGCCCAGAGAGGGGGTGGGTGCCCCGTCCCTGGCAGTGTTCAAGGCCAGGTTGGATGGGGCCCTGGGCAACCTTGTGTAGCTCCAGGCCTGGAGGTTGGTGGCCCTGCCTGTGGCAGGGGGGTTGGAGCTCTGTGATCCTTGGGGTCCCTTCCAACCCATGCCATTCCATGATTCTATGATCTCCAGCTACGGGTGAGGAAAGCCCAGCATGTGTGCTGGGATGTTCCAGCGTGGTGGCTTGGCCATGCTATGTAGGTCAGGTCTGAGCTGCATGGGGGGAACATGTGATGCTCTGTAAAACCTAGTCCTAACCATATGGCACTCCTGTCCTGTGCCTCCTTGATGTAACTGAAGAAATGCACATTAGATGACCACTCTCCTTCCTGCAGTTGAGAAGAGGAGTGAGTGGAGCAGGGTTTTGTTCACCAGCCCTTCAAACCACGCAGCCTCTCTAGGGGAGGAGGGAGCCTGTTTCTCTCACAGGAACTTGAAATCCATTAATGCTGGCCAAGACCTTCATCTAAACCTTATGAGATGAAAACCAAGAAAAATATGTGAGTGAGCAATGTTGTCCTTTTCCCCTGCTCTTCCTTCATGCCTTGGCTGAACAACCCCAGGAGAGGCAGCGATTGTGGCAACACTGGTGAGGTGTCCAACAGGCAGTGGCCAATACTCCTCAAGAAAGGCAGGTGTTAGCAGGTTTCCTAACTCATTTCCTGGCTAGAGAAGCAAGCTTAAACATCCTTGGGTGGCTATCCAGAATGAAGGAAGCAAGTCTCCCATTCACAGTCCCAAAGCAGCAGGCCAGGTCTGGTAAAAATAAATTGGAGCAAAACTAAATCGCCTTTGGGAGAGGTAGATTCCCACTGAATTCACCAGGTCAGCATGCATCCTGTCTGAATGTACCATTTCTGTCCACCTCAGGATTCAGGGACTCAGAACAACCCCCTTTGTTTGTGGTGGAAGGGTTTTTTTCAGCAGTATAAGGGATGAACGTTGGGGATAGATCCTCAGCAGGTGGGAGCTGTGTGCATACGTGATCCCTGGGCCATGCTCTCTCCCCTCAATCTACCTGTTCCATTGTTATCCTGGCCAACCTCTCTGGGCAAGATGAGGTGCTGAATGGTTTCAGCCAAAGCAGAAGCAAGAGGATCCTCTAACCCTGGCAAGAAGGAGGAGGATCAAGTAGGAAGCCTGGAGCACCCCTCTGGTGCTTACCAAGCCTCCCTGCATAGGACCCAAGGTCTACACTCCCTTTCCAGTCCACAGAGCTCCAGCTACCACAGTCCATGGGCCACAGGGAATGATATGGCTAACTAAGCTGTGGGCTGAAATACCATATAAATCTATGACCAGGTGATGGCCCTGGGCTCTGGTGGGAGTTTAGAGTTTGCAGTTAATAAATGACATGAGTACAACAAACACATCTCCCAGCTACTGCCTTCCCATGGCTTCCCTGACCCCAGAGAAACATGGGTATTCCCTGCCCTAAAGACAAATTCCTATGCAGTTGCTGGTACTGGACCATGTCTGGGATGAAGCTTCCCCAGTGGGCAAAGGAGTAGTCTTGTCTCCACTCCCAGCTCTCTTGCTTCCTTTTCTTCAGACTGCACATGGCCATTTCCCCCTTTCTTAGGTCTCTAATCTCTGCCTGGGGTCTGATTCAGACTTGGCTCATCTCCAGACTTGTCCTCCTCAAGGCATGCACTGCTTGGATGCTGCTTGGGGGAAAATGAGGAGAAAAGGTCTTCATGACTCAGCTTTGTGCCCTCATCTGGTGGCAGGATGGCCCAGAGCTAGGAGTCACCTCTCCCTGGCGTGTATTAGTCCTAAAAAAGATCAAGAAAGGACCCAGGTTTGGCAAGGCAAGGGGAATGGAGGAAGGTAGGACCAGGAAGGTGCACAGCCATAACAGGTGTGTGGTGCCTCCAGGATGTTTATCACATTTTTCTCCTGACTATTTGCAGTCAAGGCAGGGTTTCCTTCTGATGGAGGAAGCCAATGTCCTGGAGGCACCCATGTCCCTGACTTCTGCTGCCTGTTCAACCACAGGAGAAAGGCAGTGTGACAGAGACAGTTTGAAGTACCAAAGCCAAAAACCTCAGAAAAGATCCAGAGGCCCAAAGCCCTCTGGTTGGGAAACATTTTTGGCTGGAGACCAATGGCCACGCTGTGATTTTGCCCTGGCAGATGTGGCTTTGGGGGTCACCTAGGAGAAATTTTTTCCACCCATGAGCAACCTTTGAGCCACCAATACATTTGCATCCCACCAAGCCTGTGTCCCTTCAATGACAAACTGGCTTTTCCTCTGCAGTTTGACCACGGCCTCAGCATTCCCCAGCTCCTTCTTGGGGAGGGGGCACTTCTCTGTGCAGGTGCTCCTCCATGGCATGCTGGATGGAGCAGATGGCTGCCCAGCACCTGCTGACATCCAAGCCACAGTAGATGCCAGGGCTGGGGGAAGACCTGGCTCTGACATGAACCCTTTCCAGTCCATCAGGTGGGAAGGTTGATGGGGACTTCTTCCCAGCCCTGCTGAAGCCACTGCAGCAGGTGCAAAGCCATTCATTCTTTTGCTCCTTCATTGATGAGGCAGATGGGGAAACCCAGGAATGGACTTCCTATGAAACCACCTTTCTGCTTAGTGTTCAGTTGGCCTACTGACCTAACATCACCCATCACCTTCTGGATAAGTCAAAGAGAGTTTAGGGTGGAAAAATAAGGAGTTGAGGGGAAAGTAGGGGATGGGCCAGGGAGGGAAAATTTCCATAACTGCATAACACAAACCAATTACATAAGGGCATCTTCCATCATCTGCAGCCAGCATCTCCAGAGAAGTAATTACATCTGTACCACACAGCTAAAGAAAATATGATCACATTAGCTTCCAAATCCTATCATCAGCTCTGGTAAGATATGTGCCAGGGGCTTCATGATTTAGTATACATGGGCTATAGAGCCAGACACAGATATATGGCTAGGGAAATATTTGGAAATGAGTGTGGCAGCTGACCTGATGGCAAGGGTGGCTCTGAGGGTGTGAAGTGGTGTGTAAAGAGGGAAATATTTTCAGCATCTCTCTCAGTGGCTGCTGGGCTGGTGTGGATCCAGGGGGAGGACAGGAATGGCAAAGCCAGGGCTTGACTTTCCCTCCTCCTTCTGATGCTCTTTGATGTCTACCCCAGTGCTCTGAACCTTGGGAAGCCATTTTTCACCTGCTAAATAAACCACCTGATTTGCAGGGAGGCATTCCTCTCATAGGTTTCTGAGGTCTCTGCTTTGTCATATGAATCAAACTCTTTTGGTCTCCCAGCTTTGGACTTTGGGACCAGCTCTGGGCTTTGAGTGCTTCCCCCATCCCTCCAGATCCTCTGAAAAAGGAAAACAATGCTTTGAAATGGATGCAGAGGCTGCAAATGACTTGCTCTGATGGAGGCCTTTTGATGGGCTCTGTCTTGCTCTTGGAGCAGGAAATGGCCAGTGGACAAGGCTCAGCTCTCTGAGGGCAGCTGCCTTTGCACAGGGCCTGGCAGCCCAAAGGATGCAGCAGCGAGCCTTGGGGCAGGGATGGAGGAGGAATGAGGCACACTTGTGGTTTCCCCCTCACTTTCTGTTTGCTCTTCAACGGGCTGAGAGCACTGGAAAGTGCTGCTAGGTCTGCTATGAATGCAATGGTGAGGAGGTACATCCAAATCTCCCCCCAAACCCCTGTTTTCCTAACCCAGTTGTGTTACAAACATCAGAAGACTGAGGGGGGACCTTATTAATGTCTATAAATATCTTAGGCATGGGATGCAGGGGGAAATGGCCAGCCCCTTTTCAGTGTCTGTGGGGACAGGACAAGGGGCAATGGCTGCAAGTTGGAGCATAGGAAGTTCCACACCAACCTGGGGCAGAACTTTTCCCCAGTGAGGGTGAGGGAGCCCTGGGACAGGCTGCCCAGGGGGTGTGGAGTCTCCTTCTCTGGAGAGATTCCAGCCCCGTCTGGCCGCCGCCCTGTGCAATATGAGCTGGGGAGCTGCTTTGGCAGGGGGGTTGGACCCCATGAGCTCTGGAGGGCCCTTCCAACCCCTGGGATTCTATGATCCTATGATTCCTTCAGGGCCCTGAAGGACCAGAATCCCTCACCCGAGCATGACCCTCCCTTACCTCCCCTTTGCCCCATCTCATGCACCACTAATGCCACATTTATTGTGTGTCTGTTTTGCCTGGGGACATCTAACCTGGAGAGCTTCCTAACCTTGGAAAAGCAATGCCTTAGACACACCATCTATTGATGGAAAACAGGTCTCTGCATGGCCAGGAGCATGGGAGTGAGCAAATAGTTCTGGCTGTGTTGTGGGTGTGAGTGCATGTGCAGCTTGGATTGGTGCTCCTCAGATGGGAAAATGTCCTTTCTATCCTGGACTCCTGGAGTGGGAATGTCCAATCTTCCATGTTTCTTTGGTTTGTATTTTTTCCACCTGGAAGGTGGAGAGAACTGAAAGATGGAAGAAGAGAAGGACTACAAAGCTCAGTGGATCTGAAATCAGGCCCAGATCTCAAGAAGCTGCCCTGTAATGGCCAAATAAACATCCCAGTAGATGCCAGGGGAAGCCTGGGCAGAAGGCCCTGCCTCTGTTTACAGTTACTCTCAAGGGCTGCAGGACTTCTGGTGTCAATGATCAGAAATGATCTTCCCAGGAAAGGAAAACCCACAGGGACCCAGGTCAGACAGCAAGAAATTCCATGATGTCCCTATCTCTGCGGGTCTGTCTCCAGCCCAAACCTTTGTGCAAAGCCCCAGCATCCTCCTGTGCTTCTCCCACAGCACCCTGTGACTGATGCAAAACCTTACTCCACCACCCCTATCAGCCAGGATTTGAGCATCACCTGTCAAAATCTGATGGGAAATGGCCTTGTCCCTGCTGGACCTTTGCAAAGCAGCTTATGGACTGATGATGGGTGTTATGGGTACCCCATAACATGGCATTACACTGTGTTTTGTGCCTGTACCTGAAGGGAGAAGAACCTGCTCACGTTGCCCTCCTGCCCTCACCCTGGTTTTCACTTTGCTTGCTGCCAAAGAAGCCTTTCATTGCAACTGTGAGAAACAGCTCCAGGGGTAAATCATGTAGATAACCTGCTAAGCAAACAGTCTTTGAGATGCTCTGCCTCAGGACAGCCAACAGTGGCTACTCAAAGTGGCATTGGGCTCCCAGGGTGCTGATTCCACCCCAGTGCTCCTGGAAGACCATTAAAACCCCCTCTTTTTCAGATATTATTCCACCCCCACCCCCCTGCCCTGCATCAATGTAATGAGGAGAAGGCAGGGAGTGATACCCCAGTTGCAAAGGGATGGGTACAACTTTCTGAGGGGAAAGGAGACAAAGGAGGAGAAGGATGGCATGGGAGGGTGGAAAGAGGGAATGCACTTTGTAAATGATTGGCAGAGGAGAAAACAAGCTCCTGGATGTTTTCAAAGAGATGCAGCCAGGCACTGCAAAGCTTCTTATGGCCAGGATCAAGCCCCAGGGGCCTCTGGTTTTACTTCTGCCTCCATATCAGGCAGAAAGGTGCCTTTTCCAAACTCAGTGATGCCCTTGACACCCATATGTGTCCTTTGGAAGGAGCTTAAACACTGGATTTCCATTTACAGCATGGCTCCCCTCCCTCATTTCTAGCCCAAACCAGACCTGCATCTCCTCCAGAGCTGTAAATCCACCAGAGGCAGACACTCAGGTCAAGCTTATCTGCACTCCCCATCCCATCCACATCTCTTGGAGCACTGAGGTGTGTAATCATCCATGTCCTGTGCACAGCTCACCCCTTCTCCTGGTCCCCAAGCTTCAAACACATTTTTGGAAAGACCTTTAACCTCTGTCTAGCTGGTGTTTCCACCACATGTGAAGCTAAGTGTGCTGTGGGCACTGACACAATTCAAACATCACAGGGGGTGTGTTAGGGGGGCAGGCAGAGCTCGAAAGCAAGAGGAGCTTCTGCTGGTTTGCCCTGGGGCTGTTGGGACAAGTGTGTCCTAAAGCAGCCCCAGCCTCTCTCAAGGTCACACCAATGACAAGGCTACCTGAAGGTGAATGCAAAGAGCAAATGACCTCTAGATGATGATTTGAGACCCTTTATTCTTCCATTATGAGAATTATTCCCCAGACAGTGATGGTTTTACAGACCCTTACATATAGATCTCTTGCCCAATTATTTCTTTCCCAGTCCAGAGATTTCCAGCCTAGAGAGCTGTTCTCCATTAATACCTACTCATTCCCCTTCTCTGTATCCTTTCCAATCCTAGTGTATCTCTTATGGCATGTTGGGACCAGAAATCTTGAAAGAGTAAAGCAAGGCCTTGAAAAAGCTCCTGGATACTGGTTTAAAGCAGACTTCTGGTGTGTGTCAGGTGGGGGTCCTCTCCTTGCAGAACATGGACCACACTCCAGCCCTTCATAGAATCATAGACTGGGCTGGGTTGGAAGGGACCCCAAGGATCACAGAGCTCCAACCCCCCTGCCACAGGCAGGGACACCAACCTCCAGGCCTGGAGCTACACAAGGTTGCCCAGGGCCCCATCCAACCTGGCCTTGAACACCTCCAGGGACGGGGCACCCACCCCCTCTCTGGGCAGCCTGTTCCAGCCCCTCACCACTCTCTCTGGAAAAAACTTCNCTCTCGAACAGTCCCACATCTTTCTTGTATTGGGGGCCCCAGCTCTGGACACAGGACTCCAGCTGGGGCCTCCCGAGGGCAGAGTAGAGAGGGACAATCCCCTCCCTGTCCCTGCTGCCACCCCTCTGCTGATGGAGATCAGTTCTCCCCTCAGAGCATGCCTTTTCCCTACTTCTAGCAGGTCTGCAGACATTGCTCAGCTCGGCACTGTCACCCTGCAGTAAGCAAACAGCCAGTCCACCTTGGGTCGGGCCAAGGATCCATCCAGGCCCCACCACATGGGGACAAGACCTTGGTGATGAAGCCTCACACCTCCACCCCAGCTCCCACTGCCATGCTTTGTGCTGTCCATCCGATGTGAATCAGCTCAGCATCTATGGCCTAAAGACAGGCCAAAGATCACAGAATCACAGAATCAGAGAGTCGTAGGTGTTGGAAGGGCCCTGGAGAGCTCCTGGGGTCCAACCCCCCTGCCAAAGCAGCTCCCCAGCTCATATTGCACAGGGCGGCGGCCAGACAGGGCTGGAATCTCTCCAGAGAAGGAGACTCCACACCCCCTGGGCAGCCTGTCCCAGGGCTCCCTCACCCTCACTGGGGAAAAGTTCTTCCCCATGTTGGTGCAGAACTTCCTATGCTCCAACTTGCAGCCATTGCCCCTTGTCCTGTCCCCACAGAGCACTGAAAAGGGGCTGGCCATTTCCCCCTGCATCCCATGCTTAAGATAATTATAAACAACAATTAGGTCCCCCCTTAGTCTTCTTTTCTCCAAACTAAACAGTCCCAGCTCACTCAGCCTGTCCTCATAAGGGAGATGTTCCAGGCCCTTCATCATCTTCATAGCCTCCTCTGGACTCTCTCCAGGAGATCCCTGTCCTTTTTACACCAGGGAGCCCAGAACTGGACACACAGCACATCTATGGCCTAAAGCCAGGCCAAAGATCCCAGTGCTTTGTGCTGGTAAGGAGCAAAGATGTGCAAAGGGAGTAGGAGACTTCTTGGAGTCAAACCACCACCTGGTCTCTCCACTCCTGTCTTTATTCTCAGCCCTGCCTCAAGCTCAAGGTAGCAGGATGCCTCAGACACGCATGCAAAATGGGAAGCACTTGTGAAACAAGCTCCAGAGGAGCTTGGCACATGTTACAAGCTTGCACTTCATATATTTGGGGCAGAATTCATCCCAGCACAGCATCTTTATTAATTTGTCTAGGCTGCAAGCAATCCCACGCTGTTTGTCTCACCTGTGCCACTGACAGGGACTGCCACGGGATCTGCCTGTACAAACACCACAAGTATTTTCAGCACTTCTCCTCTGTAGGTTTTAAATGAATCTGTGCTGACAAATTGCTCAGACATCCCCAGGAACCTTTACAAGAGCATCCATAGCTTTGGGGCAATGCTTTAGAGAGCTTACAGTTGGGAGCAGGGCCACAGCCCCAGCCAAATGACACACAGGTTTCAATCTCTGTCTCCTTTTCAGTGTGGAAAGGAGGGATATGTAGCCAAAAAACATCAGCTAAAGGAAAAAAATCAGGAAGAAAAAGAAGAAAACCTATTCCTCATGCACTGGTAGCTGGCCTGGGGACCTCCCTGCCATGGGGTGCAGTTGATGATTAGTGAGTACCTGCATTCAAGGGGAAATGTGAGAAGTTCATGGACCAGAAATCCATCATGAGCCACTGCAAAATGCACAGCAGTCAAATGTGGGGGTGTATTGAGGAAATAGCAAACTGGCCCTTTTCTATCTATCCTTGTATTGTTTGTATTGATTTTCCCTGCTGGTCATCTCTAAATTACCCCATCACATCCCAGGAAGGCAACAGGTTGGAGAAAGATCTGGGAAAACTCAAATAGCCACAAGCTTGTGTGCATCATA